>JAUMJL010002391.1:0-10040 GCA_033558185.1 Dromococcyx pavoninus | reverse complement strand
ATCCCACCCCACATCAAACACCCCACAGCACCCTGTACCCCATATCCCACCCTACATCACTCCGCATCCCACATCCCGCACCCAATATCCCACCCCATAACACCCCGCAGCATCCTGTACCCCACATCCCACCCCACATCCCGCACCCCATATCCCACCCCAGCACACTCCCCAGCATCCCGTACCCCATATCCTACCCCACATCCCGCACCTCACATCCCACCCCATGGCACCCCACACTCCTTACTCCCCGCCCCCCCGCCCCGGGCCGGGGTTCCCCCCGCTCCGGACACCCCAAAGCCCCCCCTCTCCGCGTGATCCGGGGCCGATGAATCTTTCATGAGCGATTTGCGCCGCCGCCCCGCGTTGTTTAATGTTTCAATTTGGCGGCAGCAAACATTCAATCAGGCGGATGAACTGGTTAATGCGCCCATCGCTCAACCTGTCGCCCCGCTAACGGGACCCCCCACCCACGCGTGGGCCCCCCCCAGAGCCCCCCAAAACTCCCATGGGGGGGCCCAGCGGCGTCCGAAACCGGTCCGATCGGGTCCCGAAGGTCCCATCCTGCGCACGAACTGGTTCATAGCCCATCACCCAATGTGTCACCCCCACTGCCGGGACTCCCGTGGGACCCCCACCCACTCACCGGGACCCCCACCCACGCGCGGGGCGTCTCCCAAAGCTCCCTACATCCCAATGGGGTCCCAAAGGGGTCCCAGAAGTTCCATCCAGTGGATGACCTGGTCCATCACCCATCACCCTCTGCCGGGACCCCCACCCACCCACGGGACCCCCCCCCAATATCTCCCCCGTGTCCCCAGGGGGGTCCCGGCTGCGATCTGGGGTAGCGCGGGCACAGGAGTGGGGTGGGCAGGGGGTGGGGATGGGGACAGGACAAGGGGACGGGGACAGACAGACAGACAAGACTGTGGGACACAGGGATGGGACACAGGGACAAGACAGACGGACAAGACACGGGGACACAGGGATGGGACACGGATGGGGACAGACGGACAGAGGGACGGGACGCACGGATAGGACAGACGGACAGGACTGAGGGGCACAGGGGATGGGACACACGGACAGGACAGGACGGACACAGGGATGGGACACAAGGACACGCAACAGGAAACAGGACGGGACACACAGACGCACAGCAGGGTCTGGGGCGGGGTGCTTGAGGGGAGCTCTGTCTGTCTGTCCCGGGGGTCCCTGTCTGTCTGCGGGGGCTTCTGTCTGTCTGCGGGTGTTCTCTCTGTCCGGGAGGGGCTCTGTCTGTCTGAGGGGGTGTGTGTGTCTGTCTGTCTGTCCTTGGGGAGATCTGTCTGTCCGGGGGCGGGGATTCGGGGGGGGGTCTGTCTAGGGGAGGGGGGCTCTGTCTGGATGCGCCCCGTCCCCTTCTTAATTGTTCGGCGCTGATTAACGGCGCCGTTCGAGCGGGGGGAAGAGCGGGATGGGAAGGAGGGGGGGCGCTGGGGGGGACCCAGGAGTGTGGGACCCCCCCCCGGGGAATGGAGGAAGCGGGGGGGGCGAGTGGAGGGTTCCCGGAGGGGAGGGGGCTTATCCAGGCTGGGGACGGGGGGGTGTCCCGGTGCGGGGGGGTCAGGATCGGTCGCGGGGGGGAGGTCCCTCTGCCGTTGCGGGGGGGGGTGTCGGTCGTTGCGGGGGGGCGGGGTCATTACAGGGGGGGGTGTCCCTGTGCGGGTGGGCAGGGGAGCGGGGGATGTCTCACTGGGGGGGATGGGGTCGATCAGTGTGTGTGTGGGGGTCCCTGTGCCGTTGCGGAGGGGTCGTTGCAGTGGGGTCCTTGGGGGGGGGGCGGCAGGGGGCGCAGCGGAGCGGGTCCCGGTGCGGGGAGGGGGGGAGTTCATTGCCGGGGGGGATCGGGCGGGGTCGGTTAGGGGGTCGGAGTGTCGCCGCAGTCAATGAGGGGGTCTCGGTGCGGGGGGGTCCCCGGTGCGGTGTGGGTGTCGATCGTTGCGGGGGGGGGTGGTCTCAGGTCTCGGTGCGGGGTGGGGGTCCCGGCACTGAGGGGGAGAGTTGTGTGTCTCGGTGCGGGGGGGGCGGTCGTTGTAGGGGATCGCTGAGCGGAGGAAGGGGCGGGGGGGCAGCGGAGCGGAGGTCCCGGTGGAGGGGGCGACGGAGGGTGTCGGTCGTTGCGGGGGGGGTCACGGTGGGGGGGGTCCCTGTGCGGGGGGGGTAGCGGAGCGGAGCGGCCGCCGCGCTGATCAATATTCGATTTAGGTGCTAATTCGCCGCCGCCGGAGCTGTCAGCGGGTGATGGATGGGGGGCGGCGGGGGGCGCGGGGGGGGCGCGGGGGGGGCGCGGGGGGGGCGGCAGGGGAGAGAGTGGGGGGGGCAGGAGGGGGAGGGGAGGGCAGGGCGTTGGGGGGGGGCTCTGAGGGGCGGGGGGGGCAGAAGGGGAACGAAGGGGAAGGAGGCAGGTTGGGGGGGCGAGGAGAGGGTGGGGGGGACGGGGGGGCGCGGGGAGGGGGCGACGGAGGGGCAGGGAGGGGAGGGGCAGGGCGCTGGGGGGGGCACTGGGGGAACGGGGGGCAGGAGGGGAGAGGGGAGGCAAGAGGAGGGGGGTACGACGGGAGGGGGGGCAGGAGGGGAGGGCGAGGAGACGGGGTAGAAGGGGAAAGCAGAACGCTGGGGGGGGGCACTGAGGGCCGGGGGGGCGAGGAGGGGAGGGGAACGAAGGGGGGGGAGGATGGGGGGGCGAGGAGAGGGTAAGGGGGACGGGGGGGGCCAGAAGGGGAGGGCAGAGAGCTGGGGGGGGGCACTGAGGGCCAGAGGGGGTAAAGAGGGGGAGGGGAACGTAGGGAGGGGGAGGATGGGGGGCGGGGGGGGCACGAAGGGAAAGGGGGCGAGGGGGGGGGGGGTACGACGGGAGGGGGGACATGAAAGGGGGGGCAGGAGGGGAGGGCAGAGGGCTGGGGGGGGGCACTGAGGGGCGGGGGGAGGGGGACGAGGGAGGGGCACAAAGGGGGGAAGGGGTCAGGATGGGGGGGAGAGAGGAGGGGGGGAGCACGAAGGGGGGGGCACTAAAGGGAGGGGGGACGGGGGAGGCCATAGGGGTGTGGTAAAGGGGGATCCCATCACAGCCCCTCCTGTCCCCGGGGACCCCAAAACTGGGGTGGGGATCCCCCAAACCAGGGTAAAAGACCCCCTACCAGCCCCTCCTGCACCCGGGGGACCCCTAAACCAGGGTAAGGGACCCCTCAACCAGCTCCTCCCGCCCCTGGGAACCCCCAAACCGGGAGTGACTCCCCAAACCGGGCTGGGGACACCCAAACCAGGATAACAGACCCCCAACCAGCCCCTCCTGCACCCGGGGACCCCTACACCACAGTAAGAGACCCCCAACCAGCCCTTCCCGCTGTCGGGAAGCAAAACTGGGCTGGGGACCCCCAAACCAAGGTAAGAGACCCCCAACCAGATCCTCCTGCACTCGGGAACCCCAAAACCGGGGTGGGGACCCCCAAACCAGGATAACAGACCCCCAACCATACCCTCCCGCCCCTGGGATCCCCAAAACCGGAGGTGGGGGACCCCCCAAACCAGGGTAAAGGACCCCGAACTATCCCCTCCCGCCCCTGGGAACCCCAAAACCGGGGTAAGCGACCCCCCAAACTGGGCTGGGGACCCACAAACGAAGGTAAGAGACCCCCAACCAGACCCTCCCGCACTTGGGGACCCCAAAACTGGGGTGAGAACCCTTAAAGCAGGGTAAGGGATTCCCAAACCGGGCTGGGAACCCCGAAACCGGTGTGGGGACACCTAAACCAGGGTAAGGGGACACCCTGACAAAGTTGGGGACCCCCAAACCGAGGTAACGGACCCCCCAACCTGCTCCTCCCGCCCCCCGAGGACCCCAAAACCGGGGTGGAGACCCCTAAACCATGGTAAAGGACCCCCTAACCAAGCCGGGGACCCTAAAACTGAGGGTGGAGATCCCCAAACCAGGATAACTGACCCCCAACCAGCCCCCTTTTGCACCCGGGGACCCAAAAACCGGGCTGGGGACCCCTCCCAAACAGTCCCCCCTCCCCCGAACACCCAATACACCCTCCCTTTTCCCAGCACCCACAGCAAAGAGAAGGGGGGTACCCCCCCCAATTCGCACCCCCCCCCAGCCCCCCGCCCGAAGATGGATGGCGGCGGCGGCGCCGCACGTTAATTAACACTTGAGTTAATTAGTTCGGGCCCCATGTTACGAGTAAAATGTTTTTATTAGGGAATTTGCGTGGCGGCGCCGGGTGATGGATGGGGCCCCCCCAAGCCCCCCCCAACCCCGCCGTAAACAGGCATCAATCAGGGGGGGATGGGGACCCCCCCCAGAGCTGGGGGAGGGGGGCTGGAATTGGGGGGGGGCGGTTATTGGGGTGGGGTGTGGTTATTGGGGGGCAGATATTGGGGGGAGAGTTGTGGGGCGGTTATTGGGGCAGTTATTAGGGGGAGAGTTGGGGGCGGTTATTGGGGGCAGATATTGGGGTGGGGGGAGCTGGGGGCGGTTATTGGGGGACAGATATTGGGGGGGAGCCTGTTGGGGTGAGGGCGGGTGGTTATTGGGGTGGGGGGCGGTTATTGGGGGGCAGTTATTGGGGTAGGGGGAGTTGGGGACGGTTATTGGGGGAATTGGGGGCGGTTATTGGGGGGCAGATATTGTGGGGAGAGCTGGGGGCGGTTATTGGGGGGCAGATATTGGGGGAAGAGTTGGGGGGCAGTTATCGGGGGGCAGATATTGGAGGGAGAGTTGGGGGCGGTTATTGGGGGGCAGATATTGGGGTGGGGGGAGCCGGGGGCGGTTATTGGGGGGCAGATATTGGGGTGGGGGGAGCTGGGGGCCGGTTATTGGGGGGGGCAGTTATCGGGGGGAGAGTTTGGGGCAGTTAATAGGGGGCAGTTATTGGGGGGAGAGTTGGGGGCGGTTATTGGGGGGCAGATATTGGGGCGAGAATTGGGGGGCAGATATTGGGGGGGGGAGCTGGGGGGCGGTTATTGGGGGGGCAGATATTGGGGGGAGAGTTGGGGGCGGTTATTGGGGGGCAGATATTGGGGTGTGGGGAGCCGGGGGGGGCGGTTATTGGGGGGCAGATATTGGGGGGAGAGTTGGGGGGCGGTTATTAGGGGGCAGATATTGGGGGAAGAGTTGGGGGGCGGTTATTGGGGGGGCAGTTATTCGGGGGGTTGGGGGCAGTTATTGGGGAGCAGTTATGGGGGAGAGTTGGGGGCGGTTATCGGGGGGCAGTTATGGGGGGAGTGTTGGGGGCGGTTATTGGGGGGCAGATATTGGGGTGGGGGGAGCCGGGGGGGCTGTTATTGGGAGGCAGTTATTGGGGGGACAGTTGGGGGGTGGTTATTAGGGGGCAGATATTGGGGGGGCCTTTGTTGGGGTGAGGGGATGGTTATTGGGGTGGGGGCGGTTATTGGGGGGCAGTTATTGGGGTAGGGGGAGTTGGGGGCGGTTATTGGGGGCAGTTATGGGGGAACCAGATGGGTCCCTGTGGGGTCTCATTTGCATAAACACGCCCCCACCGTGTTCTAATTTGCATATCCACACAATAACTCATTCTGCCACTCTGATTTGCATAGACCTTCCCACATTATGTGCTCGTTTGCATACACCATCCCACCCTTCTCATTTGCATATGTGACCACGCCCATCCAACCACCGACACAAACAGTTCCTCATTTGCATAACCACACCCACAACACAACTCATTTGCATATCAGAATCATTAAGCTTTATTAGCTTGGGTACACGTGCTGCTCATTTGCATGGCCACGCCCCTCCCAGTCCCTTCAAATCCCCTCCCAGTGCCCCCCAATGCCCTCCCAGTCCACTCCTAGCCCCTCCCAGTTGCTCTCTGTCCTCTCCCAGTCCTTCCCCAATCCCCTCCCAGTTCCCCCCTCCCCTTAGAAGTCCCACTCGTTTACTGCCCCCCCCACCCCCCTCTGGGTGCCTCTGCCCCCCCTCCCCCCTCCCCCCAGTGGCCACCACAAGCCCCTTGGTGGCCACAGGGACCTCCTGCCCCCCCCTCCTCCCCACCCTCCCCAGACCTCCCAGGTGCCCCCTGGTGGCCACCAAGAAGCCCTTGGCCACCACCACAACATCTCCCGGCCCCGTGGCCACCAGCTCCAGGACCACCAAGTTGGTGGCCACCAACCCCTTCCCCACCATCCTGGTGGCCACCAACCCCATGTCCACCACCCTGGTGGCCACCAACTCCATCTTCATCACCTTGGTGGCCACCAACCCCACAACCCCAACCCCGGTGGCCACAAACCCCTTCCCCACCATCCTGGTGGCCACCAACCCCATGTCCACCACCCTGGTGGCCACCAAGTCCATCTTCACCACCTTGGTGGCCACCAGCTCCATGGTCATGAGCTTGATGACCACCGAGCCCATCTCCACTACCCCGATGACTGCCAGCTCCACGACCACCACCCTGGCGGCCACCGCCCCCCTCCTCCCATCGGCCCAGCGCCCCGGTGGCCACCTCCAAGGCCTTCTTGCCCAAGCCGAGCCGAGGAAGCCCCCGTTCCAAGGAGGCCAGGAGGACACAGGCCTTGCAGAGGTCCTGACTGGCCGCGAAGCCGCATCTCCGACAGGAACCCAACTCCTTGGTGGCCACCTCAGCCGCCACCGTCAACCTCCGACCGGAATGACCCAAAGCGGCCACGCTGGTGGCCCTGGTGGCTTCCAGGTCCTTGAGAAGGTTCCGGGCGTGGCCACGGTAGGCGTGGGGGGCATAGACGCACTCAGTGTTGAAGTAGGACAACCCTTGGAAGTGAGCGTAGAGGACGATCTCCTTCTCGTAGGCGTGGCGCAAGGGCTTGTAGCGCGGCACCGATGGCCAGGCCACTGCCTGCCGGGGGCCTTCAGGGGCCCGCAGGGGCTTCCTGGAGGTCTTTGTGGGCTTCCTGGAGGTCTCCATGGAGGTCTTGGTGGTCTCCATGGAGGTCTTGGTGGTCTCTATGGTGTTCTCAATGTCCTCCATGGTCTCTATGGGGTTCCTGGAGGCCTCTATGGGCTTCCTGGAGGTCTCCATGGAGGTCTTGGTGGTCTCCAAGGAGGTCTTGGTGGTCTCTATGGTGTTCTCAATGTTCTCCATCGTCTCTATGGGGTTCTTGGTGGTTTCTATGGGGGTTTTGGCGGTCTCCATGAGCTTCCTGGAGGTCTCCATGGGATTCTTGGGGGTTTCTGTGGGGTTCTTGATGTTCTCCATGGTTTCTGTGGGATTCTTGGAGGTCTCTATGGGCTTTCTGGAGGTCTCCATGGGATTCCTGGTGGTTTCTATGGGATTCTTGATGTTCTCCATGGTCTCTACGGGGTTCTTGGTAGTCTTCATGTTCTCTATGGGATTCCTGGAGGTCTCTATGGGCTTTCTGGGGGTCTCCATGGAGGCCTTGGTGGTTTCTATGGGGTTCTTGATCATTTCCATGGGGTTTCTGGGGTTCTTGGGGGTCCCCGTGGTGGCCCCTGTGGCCTCGCTGGCCGCGCGCCGCAGTCGGGCCACGTCCCCGCGCAGGAAGTTCATCAGCACCGTCTCGGCAATGTCATCGGCGTTGTGGCCTGGGGGGGGACACACACCAGTGCCTCCCAGTGTCCTCCCAGTCCCTCTCAGTCTCCTCCCAGTACTTCCCAATCCACTCCCAATCCATCCCAGCACTTCCCAGTACCCTCCCAGTGTCTCCCAGTTACCTCCCACTCCCTCCAGTCCCCTCCCAGTCCCTCCCACTCCCTCCAGTCCCCTCCCATTCTCTTCCAGTCCCCTCTCAGTGCCTCACCAGTAGCGATCCAGTCCACGCCCAGCATCCTGGCGCCCCTCTCCAGGGCCTGGCGCCTCCAGACGCCGCAGAAGGTGCAGCGGCTGCCGCTGCCCAAGCGCTCGCCCACCTCGTCCACGCTCCACCCGAAGAGGTCCCGGTGGGAGAGGATGACCAGGGGGAGGGTTCCACGCGCCCGCCGCACCGCGCCCAGCGCCGCCTCCCGGTACCCGGCGATGCCCTCGTCCACCGAGAGCAGGACCAGGCGGTACCGGAGGTCCTGGGG
The DNA here is from genome assembly GCA_033558185.1 of Dromococcyx pavoninus. Lineage (NCBI taxonomy): Eukaryota > Metazoa > Chordata > Aves > Cuculiformes > Neomorphidae > Dromococcyx > Dromococcyx pavoninus. Next base: position 1,975 of record JAUMJL010002391.1, on the reverse strand, counting down.
GTCTTGTTGGCCCTGGTCTTGTTGGCCTTGGTAGACCTGGTGATCCTGTTGGACCTGGTCTTGGTGGACCTGGTGGTCTTGGGCTTGATGCCCTTGGTGGTCCTGTTGACCGTGGTAGCCTTGGTAGACCTGGTGGCTCTGATTACCTTGGTGGCCTCGGTAGCCTTGGTGGTCTTGTTGACCTTGGTAGACCTGGTGGTCTTGGTGGCCTTGGTAGACTCGGTCATCTTGGCCTTGGAAGCCTTGGTAGACCTGGTGGTCTTGGTCTTGGTTGACCTGTTGGCCTTGGTAGACCGGGTGATCTTGGTCTTGGTTGACCTGTTGGCCTTCGTAGACCTGGTGGCCCTTTTGACATTGACGGTCTTGGAAGCCTTGTTGGCCTTGGTAGACCTGTTGACCTTGGTGGCCCTGGCGGCCCTGGTAGCCCTGGTGGCCCCCGAGGCGTGCGAGGAGGTGGGCGAGGACGGTGGAGTCTTTGCCCCCGGAGGCGGCGACGGCGATGGCGGCGCCGGGTGGGGGTGCGGGGGGGATGGGGGCGGCGAGGGCGCGGCGAGCGTCGGCTTCGAAGGCGGCGACGAAGCAGTGGCGACAAAGGCGCTCGGCCGAGCGCGGGCGGAGGACCCGGGCGGGGAGGGGGCAGCGGGCGCAGCGTGGGGCAGGCATCGTACTGGGAGGCACTGGGAGGGGACTGGGAGGGAGACAGAGGGAGTTAGAGGGGACTGGGAGGGACTGGGAGGGGATAATAAGGCACTGGGAGGGACTGGGAATGAGTGGAAGTGGATTGGGGTGGATTGGGAGGGACTGGGAGGGACTGGGAGAAGAGAATAAGGTACTGGGAGGGAGTGGGAGCTGATAATAAGGCACTGGGAGAGGACTGGGAGTGAGTGAGAGGGGAATGGGATGGACTGAGAGGGGATAATAAGGCACTGGGAAGGACTGGGAAGCACTGGGAGGAAACTGGAAGTGAACTGGGAAAGGACTGGGAAGGGACTGGGAGCGCATTGGGAAGGGACTGGGGAGCACTGAGAGACACTGGGTGTCACTGGTAAGGAACTGGGAGGCACTGGGATGGATGGGAAGGGACCTGGGAGTCACTGGGAGCCGTTGGGAAGGGCCTGGGGGTGAAGTGGTTATCACCGGGAGGGACTGGGATGGACTGGGAGCCCCTGGGCCCCCCACGTGCCCCCCCCCCTTACCCGCTCGTTGGTTCCGCGTCAATCCCGGCGTCCCCCGCGCGCGCCCCTATGACCACGCCCCCTCTCTCCCTCTTAGCCAATCAGAAGGCGAGGCGGACGCACTGGCTCACCACTTCCCTGCGTGCCCGCTCTGGTCACGCCCCCTTCCTGCGCTTTAACCAATCAGTGCACGCAACTCAAAAATCAAAGCCGCAGGACCCCTCCCTCTCCCATCTGACCACGCCCCCTCCCTGGTTCAGCCAATAAGAGCGCGCGGCGCAGGCTCCGCTCCCGCCTCCTCGGGCTCGCGGGGACTGCGCGTGCGCGGGGGATGCTGGGGGCAATTAATGCCCCTTTAGGGGTAATTAAGCCCCCCCCAGGGTAATTAATCCCCTTCGCGGCTACTTAACTCCCCTCAGGACTAATTAATTTTTCTTTAAAAGTAATTAACTCCCCCTTAGGGGTAATTAATCCATCCTTAGGGGTAATTAACAACTTCTAGGGGCAATTAACCCCCCTCAGGGCAATAACCCCCCCCTCACGGCTAATTACCCCCCTTAAGACTAATTAATTTCCCCCTCAGAGGTAATTAACTTCTCTAAAGCCTAATTAATACCCCTTCAGAAGTAACTACGTTGCACTTCACGGGTAAGTTTCGTTTAGAGGTAATTAACCTCTTTTTAGGCCTAATTAACCCCCCTCTGGGCTAATTCCCCCCCCCCTTTAGACACAATTAACCCCCTTTAAACTACTCCCGTTCTAGAGCCACTCCACTCCAAGAGGCAATCCCCTCCTTAATC
>JAUMJL010002390.1:0-47096 GCA_033558185.1 Dromococcyx pavoninus | reverse complement strand
CCCCCCCAATTTAGGGGTCACCCCCCCCAATTTATGGGTCACCCCCCGATTTAGGGGTCACCCCCCCACTCAATTCAGGGATCACCCCCCGATTCAGGGGTGTCCCTCCCCAATTTAGGGGTCACCCCCACCACCAATTTAGGGGTCACCCCCCCAACTCAGGGGTCAACCCCCCCAATTTATGGGTCACCCCCCAATTTAAGGGTCACCCCCACAATTTAAGGGTCACCCCCCCCAATTTTAGGGGTAACCCCCCCAATTTAGGGGTCACCCCCCCACCAATTTAGGGGTCACCCCCCAATTTAAGGGTCAACCCCAATTTAGGGGTCAACCCCCAATTTTAGGGGTCACCCCCCCACCAATTTAGGGGTCAACCCCGAATTTAGGGGTCACCCCCCCAATTTATGGGTCACCCCCACCACCAATTTAGGGGTCACCCCCCAATTTAGGGGTTGCCCCCAAGTCAAGCGTCACCCCCCCAATTTAGGGGTCACCCCCCAATTTAAGGATCACCCCATAATTTAGGGGTCACCCCCAATTTAGGGGTCACCTCCCAATTTTAGGGGTAACCCCCCCAATTTAGGGGTCACCCCCAGTTTAAGGGTCACCCCATTATTTAGGGGTCACCCCCCAACTCAGGGGTCACCCCCCAATTTCAGGGTCACCCTGTTATTTAGGGGTCACCCCCAATTTAGAGGTCACCCCCCAATTTAAGAATCACCCCATTATTTAGGGGTCACCCCCAGTTTAGGGGTCACCCCATAATTTAATGGTCACCCCCCAATTTAGGGGTCACCCCCAATTTAAGGATCACCCCATAATTTAGGGGTCACCCCCAATTTAGGGGTCACCCCCCAATTTAGGGGTCACCCCCAATTTAGGGGTCACCTCCCAATTTAGGGGTCACCCCCCAATTTAAGGATCACCCCATAATTTAGGGGTCACCCCCAATTTAGGGGTCACCTCCCAATTTAGGGGTCACCCCCCAATTTAGGGGTCACCCCCAATTTAGGGGTCACCCCCCAATTTCAGGGTCACCCCATAATTTAGGGGTCACCCCCCAATTTAGGGGTCACCTCCCAATTTAGGGGTCACCCCCCAATTTCAGGGTCACCCCATAATTTAGGGGTCACCCCCCAATTTAGGGGTCACCCCCCAATTTAGGGGTCACCCCATTATTTAGGTGTCACCCCCCAATTTAGGTGTCACCCCCCAACTCAGGGATCACCCCCCAATTTAGGGGTCACCCCCAATTTAAGGATCACCCCATAATTTAGGGGTCACCCCCAATTTAGGTGTCACCCCCCAATTTAGGGGTCACCCCATAATTTAAGGGTCACCCCATTATTTAGGTGTCACCCCCCAACTCAGGGGTCACCCCCCAATTTCAGGGTCACCCCATAATTTAAGGGTCACCCCATTATTTAGGTGTCACCCCCCAACTCAGGGGTCACCCCCCAACTCAGGGGTCACCCCCCCGACTCCGATTGTTCCCCCCACGCCCCCTCCCACCCCAAGCGAGCGACACCCGACTCGCGGGGTGACACCTGAAGCAGGACCCCCCCCCTCTTTCCCCCCCAACTTGGGGGTCAACCCTAACTTGGGGAGTCAACCCCACAGCCTGGGGGGGGGCTCTTTTTTGGGGTGCCCCCCCCCCCCCCCCACACACACACCCCGGAAGCCCGGTTCAGTTGTCGTCGTCGCTGTCGTCGGGGCTGATGGCCGGGCTGGTGAGGCTGTAGGTGGGGCTGGTGGGGCTGTAGCCGGGCGAGGTGGGGCTGTAGGTGGAACCCTTGGGTGAGGTGGGGCTGTAGGTGGGGCTGGTGGGGCTGTACTTGGGGGAGGTGGGGCTGTAGGTGGGGCTGGTGGGGCTGTACTTGGGGCTGGTCGGGGTGTAGACGGGCGAGGTGGGGCTGTAGGTGGGGCTGGTGGGGCTGTACTTGGGGGTGGTGGGGCTGTAGGTGGGGGAGGTGGGGCTGTACTTGGGGGAGGTGGGGCTGTACTTGGGGGAGGTGGGGCTGTACTTGGGGCTGGTCGGGGTGTACTCCGGGGAGCTGGGGCTGTAGCTGGGGGAGGTCGGGGTGTACTTGGGGGAGGTGGGGCTGTAACTGGGGCTGCTGGGGCTGTAGCTGGGGCTGCTGGGGGTGTAGGTGGGTGACTGAGGGGTGTAGCGGGGGCTGGAGGGGCTGTAGCTGGGGGAGGTGGGGCTGTAACTGGGCGAGGTGGGGCTGTAACTGGGAGAGGTGGGGCTGTAGTTGGGCGAGGTCGGGGTGTAGTTGGGGCTGGTGGGGCTGTAGCTGGGCGAGGTGGGGCTGTAACTGGGCGAGGTCGGGGTGTAGTTGGGGCTGGTGGGGCTGTAGTTGGGGCTGGTGGGGCTGTAACTGGGCGAGGTGGGGCTGTAACTGGGCGAGGTGGGGCTGTAGCTGGGGGAGGTCGGGCTGTAACTGGGCGAGGTGGGGCTGTAACTGGGCGACGTCGGGCTGTAACTGGGAGAGGTGGGGCTGTAGCTGGGCGAGGTGGGGCTGTAGCTGGGAGAAGTGGGGCTGTAACTGGGTGACGTCGGGCTGTAACTGGGCGAGGTGGGGCTGTAGCTGGGCGACGTCGGGCTGTAGCTGGGCGAGGTGGGGCTGTAACTGGGCGAGGTGGGGCTGTAACTGGGCGAGGTCGGGCTGTAACTGGGCGAGGTGGGGCTGTAGTTGGGGCTGGTGGGGCTGTAGCTGGGCGAGGTGGGGCTGTAACTGGGCGAGGTGGGGCTGTAGCTGGGGCTCTGGGGGGTGTAGCCCCCCGGCGAGCGCGGCTCGTAGGCGGGGGACGTCGGGCTGTAGCTGGGGGACATCGCGCCACCTGTGGAGAGAAGGCGAGACCGGGTGACGAGGGGCCCCGGGTGGGTGTTGGGGGGGGATTCTAGGGGGTGTTGGAGGGCTCTGTGGGGTGTTGTGAGGGTGTTCGGGGGGTGTTGTAGGGTGTTATGGGGTGTTGAGGGGGTGTTTTGGGGCTCTATGTGGTGGTGTGGGGTGGTAATAGGGTGTTATTGGGGTGCTGTAGGGTGTTATGGGGCTCTATAGGGTGCTATGGGGGTGTTGCAGGGCTCTATGGGGTGCTGTGGAGGTGTTGTGAGGGTGTTGTGGGGTGTTATGGGGGTGTTGTAGGGCTGTTCTGGGGTGTTGTAGGGTGTTGTAGGGCTCTATGGGGTGCTGTGGGGGGGGGTTACAGGGCATTATGGGGGTGTTGGGAAGGTGCTGTTGGCCTCTATAGGGTGTTGTCAGGGTGTTGAGGGGGTGTTGTAGGGTGTTATGGGGCCCTATGGGGTGTTATGGGGCCCTATGGGGTGCTGTGGAGGTGTTGTGAAGGTGTTGTAGGGTGTTATGGGGTGTGGTTGGGCTCTATAGGGTGCTATGGGGGTGTTGCAGGGCTCTATGGGGTGTTGTAGGGGGTTTTGGGGTGTTGCAGGGCTCTATGGGGTGTTGTGGGGGCTCCATGGGGTGTTGTGGGAGGGTTACAGGGTGTTACTGGGGTGTTGTGGGGGTGTAGGAGGGTGTTGTGGGGCTCTGTGGTGCTGTGGGGTGGTAATAGGGTGTTATTGGGGTGTTGTAGGGCTGTTGTGGGGGTGTTGTAGGGTGTTATGGGGCTCTATGGGGTGCTGTGGAGGTGTTGTGGGGGTGTTGTAGGGCTCTATATGGTGGTGTGGGGTGGTTATAGGGTGTTACTGGGGTGTTGTAGGGTGTTATGGGGCTCTATAGGGTGTTGTGGGGGTGTTGCAGGGCTCTATGGGGTGCTGTGGGGGGGTTATAGGGCGTTATGGGGGTGTTGGGAAGGTGCTGTTGGCCTCTATAGGGTGTTGTCAGGGTGTTGTAGGGCTGTTATGGGGCTCTATGGGGTGTTATGGGGGTGTTTTGGGGGTGTAGAGCAGTGTTATTGGGTGCTATGGGGCTGTTGTAGGGTGTTATGGGGACTCTATAGGGTGTCGTCAGGGTGTTGTGGGGGTGTTGTAGGGTGTTATGGGGCTCTATGGGGTGTTATGGGGCCCTATGGGGTGCTGTGGAGGTGTTGTGGGGTGTTATGGGGTGTTGAGGGGCTGTTGCAGGGCTCTATGGGGTGTTGTGGGGTGGTTATAGGGTGTTATGGGGGCTCTATAGGGTGCTATGGGGGTGTTGCAGGGCTCTATGGGGTGCTGTGGAGGTGTTGTGGGGGTGTTATAGGGTGTTAAGGGGGTGTTGTGGGGGTGTTTCGGGGGTCTGTGGGGGTGTCGTAGGGTGCTATGGGGGCTCTATGGTGTGTTATGGGGCTCTATAGGGTGCTGTGAAGGTGTTGTAGGGTGTTATGGGGTGTTATGGGGCTCTATAGGGTGCTATGGGGGTGTTGAGGGCTCTATGGGGTGTTGTGGGGGCTCTATGGGGTGTTGTGGGAGGGTTACAGGGTGGTACTGGGGTGTTGTGGGGGTGTAGGAGGGTGTTGTGGGGCTCTGTGGTGCTTTGGGCGGTAATAGGGTGTTATTGGGGTGTTATAGGGCTGTTGTGGGGGTGTTGTAGGGTGTTATGGGGCTCTATGGGGTGTTGTAGGGGTGTTCTGGGGTGTTGTAGGGTGTTATGGGGCTCTATGGGGTGCTGTGGGGGGGTTACAGGGCATTATGGGGGTGTTGGGAAGGTGCTGTTGGCCTCTATAGGGTGTTGTCAGGGTGTTGAGGGGGTGTTGTAGGGTGTTATGGGGCCCTATGGGGTGTTATGGGGCCCTATGGGGTGCTGTGGAGGTGTTGGAAGGTGTTGTAGGGTGTTATGGGGTGTGGTTGGGCTCTATAGGGTGTTGTGAGGGTGTTGTAAGGGTGTTATTGGGTGTTATGGGGCTCTATAGGGTGCTATGGGGGTGTTGTGGGGGTGTTGTAGGGCTCTATATGGTGGTGTGGGGTGGTTATAGGGTGTTACTGGGGTGTTGTAGGGTGTTATGGGGCTCTATAGGGTGTTGTGGGGGTGTTGCAGGGCTCTATGGGGTGCTGTGGGGGGGTTATAGGGCGTTATGGGGGTGTTGGGAAGGTGCTGTTGGCCTCTATAGGGTGTTGTCAGGGTGTTGTAGGGTGTTATGGGGCTCTATGGGTGTTATGGGGCCCTATGGGGTGCTGTGGAGGTGTTGTGAGGGTGTTGTGGCGTTTTATTGGGGTGTTGTAGGGTGTTATGGGGCTCTACAGGGTGTTGTGGGGGTGTTGCGGGGCTCTATGGGGTGTTGTAGGGTGTTATGGGGCTCTATGGGGTGTTATGGGGGTGTTTTGGGGGTGTAGGGCAGTGTTATTGGGTGCTATGGGGCTGTTGTAGGGTGTTATGGGGACTCTATAGGGTGTCGTCAGGGTGTTGTGGGGGTGTTGTAGGGTGTTATGGGGCTCTATGGGGTGTTATGGGCTCTATGGGGTGCTGTGGAGGTGTTGTGGGGTGTTATGGGGTGTTGAGGGGCTGTTGCAGGGCTCTATGGGGTGTTGTGGGGTGGTTATAGGGTGTTATGGGGGCTCTATAGGGTGCTATGGAGTGTTGCAGGGCTCTATGGGGTGCTGTGGAGGTGTTGTGAGGGTGTTGTGGGGTGTTATGGGGGTGTTGTAGGGCTGTTGTGGGGTGTTGTAGGGTGTTATGGGGCTCTATGGGGTGCTGTGGGGGGTTATAGGGCGTTATGGGGGTGTTGGGAAGGTGCTGTTGGCCTCTATAGGGTGTTGTCAGGGTGTTGAGGGGGTGTTGTAGGGTGTTACGGGGCTCTATGGGGTGTTATGGGCTCTATGGGGTGCTGTGGAGGTGTTGTGGGGTGTTATGGGGTGTTGAGGGGCTGTTGCAGGGCTCTATGGGGTGTTGTGGGGTGGTTATAGGTAGGGTGTTATGGGGGCTCTATAGGGTGCTATGGGGGTGTTGCAGGGCTCTATGGGGTGCTGTGGAGGTGTTGTGAGGGTGTTGTGGGGTGTTATGGGGGTGTTGTAGGGCTGTTGTGGGGTGTTGTAGGGTGTTACGGGGCTCTATAGGGTGTTGTGGGGGTGTTGTAAGGGGGCTGTGGGGGTGTTGTAGGGCTCTATAGGGTGTTGTGAGGGTGTTGTAAGGGTGTTATTGGGTGTTATGGGGCTCTATAGGGTGCTATGGGGGTGTTATGGGGCTCTATGGGGTGTTGTGGGGGCTCTATGGGGTGTTGTGGGAGGGTTACAGGGTGGTACTGGGGTGTTGTGGGGGTGTAGGAGGGTGTTGTGGGGCTCTGTGGTGCTGTGGGGGGTAATAGGGTGTTATTGGGGTGTTGTAGGGCTGTTGTGGGGGTGTTGTAGGGTGTTATGGGGCTCTATGGGGTGTTGTGAGGGTGTTGTAACGGTGTTATGGGGCTCTATAGGGTGCTATGGGGGTGTTGCAGGGCTCTATGGGGTGTTGTAGGGGGTTTTGGGGTGTCTTGGGGCTCTATGGGGTGCTGTGGGGGGTTACAGGGTGTTATGGGGGTGTTGGGAAGGTGCTGTTGGCCTCTATAGGGTGTTGTGGGGGTGCTGCCGGGCTCTATGGGGTGTTGTGAGGGTGTTCTGGGGGTGTTGTTGGGTGTTCTGGGGACTCTATAGGGTGTTGTCAGGGTGTTGAGGGGGTGTTGTAGGGTGTAACGGGGCTCTATGGGGTGTTATGGGGCCCTATGGGGTGCTGTGGAGGTGTTGTGAGGGTGTTGTGGGGTGTTATGGGGATGTTGTAGGGCTGTTCTGGGGTGTTGTAGGGTGTTATGGGGCTCTATAGGGTGCTATGGGGGTGTTGCAGGGCTCTATAGGGTGCTATGGGGTGTTGTGGGGGCTCCATGGGGCGTTGTGGGAGGGTTACAGGGTGTTACTGGGGTGTTGTGGGAGTGTAGGAAGGTGCTGTGGGGCTCTGTGGGGTGGTAATAGGGTGTTATTGGGGTGTTGTGGAGGTGTTGTGGGGCTGTTGTGGGGGTGTTGTGAGGGTGCTGTGGGGCCCTATGGGGTGCTGTGGAGCTGTTGTGAGGGTGTTGTAGGGTGTTATTGGGGTGTTGTAGGGTGTTATGGGGCTCTATAGGGTGCTATGGGGGTGTTGCAGGGCTCTATGGGGTGCTGTGGAGGTGTTGTGAGGGTGTTGTGGGGTGTTATGGGGGTGTAGGGCAGTGTTATTGGGTGCTATGGGGGTGTTGTAGGGTGTTATGGGGCTCTATGGGGTGCTGTGGGGGGGTTATAGGGCGTTATGGGGGTGTTGGGAAGGTGCTGTTGGCCTCTATAGGGTGTTGTCAGGGTGTTGAGGGGGTGTTGTAGGGTGTTACGGGGCTCTATGGGGTGTTATGGGCTCTATGGGGTGCTGTGGAGGTGTTGTGGGGTGTTATGGGGTGTTGAGGGGCTGTTGCAGGGCTCTATGGGGTGTTGTGGGGGTGGTTATAGGGTGTTATGGGGGCTCTATAGGGTGCTATGGGGGTGTTGCAGGGCTCTATGGGGTGCTGTGGAGGTGTTGTGAGGGTGTTGTGGGGCTGTTGTGGGGTGTTGTAGGGTGTTATGGGGCTCTATAGGGTGCTGTGGGGGTGTTTCAGGGCTCTATGGGGTGCTGTGGGGGGGTTACAGGGCATTATGGGGGTGTTGGGAAGGTGCTGTTGGCCTCTATAGGGTGTTGTCAGGGTGTTGAGGGGGTGTTGTAGGGTGTTACGGGGCTCTATGGGGTGTTATGGGGCCCTATGGGGTGCTGTGGAGGTGTTGTGAAGGTGTTGTAGGGTGTTATGGGGTGTGGTTGGGCTCTATAGGGTGTTGTGAGGGTGTTGTAAGGGTGTTATTGGGTGTTATGGGGCTCTATAGGGTGCTATGGGGGTGTTGCAGGGCTCTATGGGGTGTTGTAGGGTGTTGTGGGGGCTCTATGGGGTGTTGTGGGAGGGTTACAGGGTGTTACTGGGGTGTTGTGGGGGTGTAGGAGGGTGTTGTGGGGCTCTGTGGTGCTGGGGGGGGTAATAGGGTGTTATTGGGGTGTTGTAGGGCTGTTGTGGGGGTGTTGTAGGGTGTTGTGGGGCTCTATGGGGTGCTGTGGAGGTGTTGTGGGGGTGTTGTAGGGCTCTATATGGTGGTGTGGGGTGGTTATAGGGTGTTACTGGGGTGTTGTAGGGTGTTATGGGGCTCTATAGGGTGTTGTGGGGGTGTTGCAGGGCTCTATGGGGTGCTGTGGGGGGGTTATAGGGCGTTATGGGGGTGTTGGGAAGGTGCTGTTGGCCTCTATAGGGTGTTGTCAGGGTGTTGAGGGGGTGTTGTAGGGTGTTACGGGGCTCTATGGGGTGTTATGGGGCCCTATGGGGTGCTGTGGAGGTGTTGTGAAGGTGTTGTAGGGTGTTATGGGGTGTGGTTGGGCTCTATAGGGTGTTGTGAGGGTGTTGTAAGGGTGTTATTGGGTGTTATGGGGCTCTATAGGGTGCTATGGGGTGTTGTGGGGGCTCCATGGGGTGTTGTGGGAGGGTTACAGGGTGTTACTGGGGTGTTGTGGGGGTGTAGGAGGGTGTTGTGGGGCTCTGTGGTGCTGTGAGGTGGTAATAGGGTGTTATTGGGGTGTTGTAGAGCTGTTCTGGGGTGTTGTAGGGTGTTACGGGGCTCTATAGGCTGTTGTGAGGGTGTTGTAAGGGTGTTATTGGGTGTTATGGGGCTCTATAGGGTGCTATGGGGGTGTTGCAGGGCTCTATGGGGTGTTGTGGGGGTGTATCAGGGTGTTGTGGGGCTCTATGGGGTGCTGTGGGGGGGTTATAGGGCGTTATGGGGGTGTTGGGAAGGTGCTGTTGGCCTCTATAGGGTGTTGTCAGGGTGTTGTAGGGCTGTTATGGGGCTCTATGGGGTGTTATGGGGGTGTTTTGGGGGTGTAGGGCAGTGTTATTGGGTGCTATGGGGGTGTTGTAGGGTGTTATGGGGACTCTATAGGGTGTCGTCAGGGTGTTGTGGGGGTGTTGTAGGGTGTTATGGGGCTCTATGGGGTGTTATGGGGCCCTATGGGGTGCTGTGGAGGTGTTGTGGGGGTGTTATAGGGTGTTAAGGGGGTGTTGTGGGGGTGTTTCGGGGGTCTGTGGGGGTGTCGTAGGGTGCTATGGGGGCTCTATGGTGTGTTATGGGGCTCTATAGGGTGCTGTGAAGGTGTTGTAGGGTGTTATGGGGTGTTATGGGGCTCTATAGGGTGCTATGGGGGTGTTGAGGGCTCTATGGGGTGTTGTGGGGGCTCTATGGGGTGTTGTGGGAGGGTTACAGGGTGGTACTGGGGTGTTGTGGGGGTGTAGGAGGGTGTTGTGGGGCTCTGTGGTGCTTTGGGCGGTAATAGGGTGTTATTGGGGTGTTATAGGGCTGTTGTGGGGGTGTTGTAGGGTGTTATGGGGCTCTATGGGGTGTTGTAGGGGTGTTCTGGGGTGTTGTAGGGTGTTATGGGGCTCTATAGGGTGCTATGGGGTGTTGTGGGGGCTCCATGGGGTGTTGTGGGAGGGTTACAGGGTGGTACTGGGGTGTTGTGGGGGTGTAGGAGGGTGTTGTGGGGCTCTGTGGTGCTTTGGGCGGTAATAGGGTGTTATTGGGGTGTTATAGGGCTGTTGTGGGGGTGTTGTAGGGTGTTATGGGGCTCTATGGGGTGTTGTAGGGGTGTTCTGGGGTGTTGTAGGGTGTTATGGGGCTCTATGGGGTGCTGTGGGGGGGTTACAGGGCATTATGGGGGTGTTGGGAAGGTGCCGTTGGCCTCTATAGGGTGTTGTCAGGGTGTTGTCAGGGTGTTGTAGGGTGTTATGGGGCTCTATGGGGTGTTATGGGGCCCTATGGGGTGCTGTGGAGGTGTTGTGAAGGTGTTGTGGGGGTGTTGTAGGGTGTTGTTGGGCTCTATAGGGTGTTATGGGGGTGTTATAGGGTGTTATGGGGTGTTGTTGGGCTCTATAGGGTCTTATGAGGGTGTTGTGAGGGTGTTGTGGGGGTGTTGTAGGGTGTTATGGGGTGCTGTGGGGGTGTTGTAGGGCTCTATATGGTGCTGTGGGGTGGTTACAGGGTGTTACTGGGGTGTTGTAGGGTGTTATGGGGCTCTATAGGGTGCTATGGGGTGTTGTGGGTGCTCCATGGGGTGTTGTGGGAGGGTTACAGGGTGTTACTGGGGTGTTGTGGGGGTGTAGGAGGGTGTTGTGGGGATCTGCGGTGCTGTGGGGCGGTTATCGGGTGTTATTGGGGTGTTGTAGGGCTGTTGTGGGGCTGTTGTAGGGTGTTACGGGGCTCTATGGGGTGTTGTAGGGGTGTTGAGGGGGTGTTGTAGGGCTCTATGGGATGTTATGGGCTCTATGGGGTGCTGTGGAGGTGTTATGGGGTGTTATGGGGTGTTATGGGGTGTTAAGGGGGTGTTGTGGGGGCTCTTTGGGGTGTTTTGGGGCGGTTATCGGGTGTTATTGGGGTGTTGTAGGGGTCTGGGGGGTGTTGTAGGGCTGTTGTGGGGGTGTTGTAGGGTGTTATGGGGCCCTATGGGGTGCTGTGGAGGTGTTGTGAGGGTGTTGTGGGGTGTTATGGGGGTGTTGTAGGGCTGTTGTGGGGTGTTGTAGGGTGTTACGGGGCTCTATAGGGTGTTGTGGGGGTGTTGTAAGGGGGCTGTGGGGGTGTTGTAGGGCTCTATAGGGTGTTGTGAGGGTGTTGTAAGGGTGTTATTGGGTGTTATGGGGCTCTATAGGGTGCTATGGCGGTGTTGCAGGGCTCTATGGGGTGTTGTGGGGGTGTTGAAGGCTGTTGTGGGGCTCTATGGGGTGCTGTGGGGGGGGTTACAGGGCATTATGGGGGTGTTGGGAAGGTGCTGTTGGCCTCTATAGGGTGTTGTCAGGGTGTTGAGGGGGTGTTGTAGGGTGTTATGGGGCCCTATGGGGTGTTATGGGGCCCTATGGGGTGCTGTGGAGGTGTTGTGAAGGTGTTGTAGGGTGTTATGGGGTGTGGTTGGGCTCTATAGGGTGTTGTGAGGGTGTTGTAAGGGTGTTATTGGGTGTTATGGGGCTCTATAGGGTGCTATGGGGGTGTTGCAGGGCTCTATGGGGTGTTGTGGGTGCTCCATGGGGTGTTGTGGGAGGGTTACAGGGTGTTACTGGGGTGCTGTGGGGGTGTTGTGGGGTGTTGTGGGGCTCTATAGGGTGTTGCGGGGGTGTTTCAGGGGTTTGTGGGGGTGTCATAGGGTGCTATGGGGGCTCTGTAGGGGTGTTGCAGGGCTCTATGGGGTGTTGTGGGGGTGTTGTGGGGGGCTTTATGGGGTGTTGGGGGGGGTTATAGGGTGCTATGGGGGTGTTGTAGGGTGTTATGGGGGCCTCTATAGGGTGTCATCAGGGTGTTGAGGGGGTGTTGTCGGGTGTTACGGAGCCCTATGGGGTGTTGGGGTGTTGTGGGGCCTCTATAGGGTGCTGTAGGGCTGTTGTGGGGTGTTGTGGGGGTGTTGTGGGCTCTCTAGGGTGCTGGGGGGGGGTTGCAGGGTGTTATTGGGGTGTTGTAGGGGGTCTTTGGGGTGTTGTGGGGCTCTATAGGGTGCTGTGGGGGCTCTATAGGGTGTCGTAGGGTGTTGTGGGGGTGCTGTAGGGTGTTATGCGGTGTTGTGGGGCTGTTGTAGGGGCTGGGGGGGGGGGGTCCCATGGGTGCTCTGGGGGTCCCCGGGGGTCCCATAGGTGCTGTGGGTGCTCTGGGGGTCCCCGGGGGTCCCATGGGTGCCGTACTCACCGGGGGAGGGGATGTAGGGGCCGGAGGGGGCAGGGGGGGTGCTGTGGGTGGTCTGGGGGGTCCCATGGGTGCTGTGGGTGCTCTGGGGGTCCCATGGGTGCCCCGGGGGTCCCATGGGTGCAGAACTCACCCAGGGAGGGGATGTAGGGGCTGGAGGGGGCAGGATGGGTGCTGTGGGTGCTGTGGGTGCTGTGGGGGTCCCTGGGGGTCCCATGGGTGCTGTGGGTGGTCTGGGGGTCCCATGGGTGCCGAACTCACCGGGGGAGGGGATGTAGGGGCTGGAGGGGGCAGGGGGGGTGCTGTGGGTGCTGTGGGTGGTCTGGGGGGTCCCATGGGTGCTGTGGGGGTCCCTGGGGGTCCCGTGGGTGCCGAACTCACCAGGGGAGGGGATGTAGGGGCTGGAGGGGGCGGGGGGGGGTCCCATGGGTGTTGTGTGTTCTGTGGCTGGTCTGGGGGTCCCATGGGTGCTGTGGGTTCTGTGGGTGCTGTGGGTGGTCTGGGGGTCCCATGGGTGCTGTGGGTGGTCTGGGGGTCCCATGGGTGCAAAACTCACCCAGGGAGGGGATGTAGGGGCTGGAGGGGGCAGGATGGGTGCTGTGGGTGCTGTGGGTGCTGTGGGGGTCCCTGGGGGTCCCATGGGTGCTGTGGGTGGTCTGGGGGTCCATGGGTGCCGAACTCACCGGGGGAGGGGGGGATGTAGGGGCTGGAGGGGGCAGGGGGGGTGCTGTGGGTGCTGTGGGTGCTGTGGGTGGTCTGGGGGGTCCCATGGGTGCTGTGGGGGTCCCTGGGGGTCCCGTGGGTGCCGAACTCACCAGGGGAGGGGATGTAGGGGCTGGAGGGGGCAGGGGGGGTGTCCCATGGGTGTTGTGTGTTTCTGTGGGTGCTGTGGGTGGTCTGGGGGGTCCCATGGGTGCTGTGGGTGCTCTGGGGGTCCCATGGGTGCTGTGGGTGGTCTGGGGGTCCCATGGGTGCAAAACTCACCCGGGGAGGGGATGTAGGGGCTGAAGGGGGCAGGGGGGGTGCTGTGGGTTCTGTGGGTGCTGTGGGGGTCCCCGGGGGTCCCATGGGTGCTGTGTGTTCTGTGGGTGCTCTGGGGGTCCCGTGGGTGCCGAACTCACCGGGGGAGGGGATGTAGGGGCTGGAGGGGCCGGGGGAGCCGGGGGAGCCGGGGGTGGGTGACCAGGCCGGGGAGTAACCGGGGCTGAAGCCGCTGGCGTCGGAGGCGGCGCTGGGGGAGAACCCGGCACCCCCGGGGGTCATCCCGCTGCCTGGGGGGGGGCAAAAACGGGGGTCAGCACCCCAAAAAGGGACCCAGGGACCCCAAAACCGACCCCTTGGACCCCAAAACCGACCCCTGAACCCCCAAAACCGACCCCTGAACCCCCAAACCCGACCCCTTGGACCCCAAAACCGACCCCTGAACCCCAAAAGTGCCCCCTTGGACCCCAAAAGGAGCTCAGGGACCCCAAAACCGACCCCTGAACCCCAAAACCGACCCCTTGGACCCCAAAACCGACCCCTGAACCCCAAAACTGGACCCCTGAACCCCAAAAGGGACCCCTTGGACCCCAAAAAGGAGCTCAGGGACCCCAAAACCACCCTCTTGTACCCCAAAAAGGGACCCCTGAACCCCAAAAAGGAGCCCTGAACCCCAAAAGTGCCCCCTTGGACCCCAAAAGGAGCTCAGGGACCCCAAAACCGACCCCTGAACCCCCAAAACCGACCCCTTGGACCCCAAAACTGCCCCCTTGGACTCCAAAACCACCCCTGAACCCCAAAACCGACCCCTTGGACCCCGAAACCGACCCCTGAACCCCAAAACCGACCCCTGAACCCCGAAACTGGACCCCTGAACCCCAAAAGGGACCCCTGAACCCCAAAAAGGAGCTCAGGGACCCCAAAATTGCTCCCTTGGACCCCCAAAACCAACCCCTGAACCCCAAAAAGGAGCTCAGGGACCCCAAAACCACCCTCTTGTACCCCAAAAAGGGACCCCTGAACCCCAAAAAGGAGCCCTGAACCCCAAAAGTGCCCCCTTGGACCCCAAAAAGGGACCCCTGAACCCCAAAACCGACCCCTGAACCCCCAAAACCAACCCCTTGGACCCCAAAAACCGACCCCTGAACCCCAAAACTGGACCCCTGAACCCCAAAAGGGACCCCTGAACCCCAAAACTGACCCCTGAACCCCAAAACCGACCCCTGAACCCCAAAACTGGACCCCTGAACCCCAAAAGGGACCCCTGAACCCCCAAACCGACCCCTTGGACCCCAAAAAGGAGCTCAGGGACCCCAAAATTACCCTCTTGTACCCCAAAAAGGGAACCCTGAACCCCAAAAAGGAGCCCTGAACCCCAAAAGTGCCCCCTTGGACCCCAAAAGTGCCCCCTTGGACCCCAAAAGGAGCTCAGGGACCCCAAAACCGACCCCTGAACCCCAAAAGGGACCCCTGAACCCCAAAAGGGACCCCTTGGACCCCAAAAGGAGCTCAGGGACCCCAAAATTGCCCCTTGGGACCCCAAAAAGGGACCCCTGAACCCCAAAAGGGAGCTCAGGGACCCCAAAATTGCCCCCTTGGACCCCAAAAAGGGACCCCTGAACCCCAAAACCAACCCCTGAACCCCCAAAAGGGACCCCTGAACCCCAAAAAGGGACCCCTGAACCCCAAAAGGGACCCAGGGATCCCAAAACTGGACCCCTGAACCCCAAAAAGGAGCTCAGGGACCCCAAAATTGCCCCTTGGGACCCCAAAAAGGGACCCCTGAACCCCAAAACTGCCCAGGGACCCCAAAACCGACCCCTTGGACCCCAAAAAGGAGCTCAGGGACCCCAAAACCGACCCCTGAACCCCAAAAGGGACCCCTCAGCCCCCTCCACCCCAGAGCCCTCCAAATCCCCCCCAACCCAGTCCCTCCCAGTCCTCTCCCAGTCCCCTCCCAGTCCTTCCCAGTCCCTCCCAGTCCCCCTCTATCCCCTCCCAATCCCTCCCAGTCCCCTCCCAGTTACTCCCAGTCCCCACCAATCGCTCCCAGTGCCTCTCTATCCCCTCCCAGCCCCTCCCAGTCCCCTCCCAGTCCCTCCCAGTCCCTCCCAGTCCCCCTCTATCCCCTCCCAATCCCTCCCAGTCCCCTCCCAGTTACTCCCAGTCCCCGCCAATCGCTCCCAGCGCCTCTCTATCCCCTCCCAGTCCCCTCCCAGTGCCCCCACTCACCCACACTGGGGGACCAGGCGCCATAGGCGGGGGTGGCACCCTGATTCCAGGGGGTCATCGCGGGCGAGAGCCCCCCCAGGGGGCTGGGGGCCGACCCGAAGAACATTCCGGTAGCTGCAGAGAGAGGGGGGCGGGGGGGAGTCAGGGCACCCCAAAACAGGGTGGGGGGGACCCAGGGGCCCAAGGTTGGGTCTTGGTGGCCATGATGACCTTGGGGGTCTTGGTGCCACCACCAATGTCTCCTCGTTCCCATGGGACCCAGGATTGGGTGGTGGATCCAAGGTTGGGTCTTGGTGGCCATGAAGACCTTGGGGGTCTTGGTGTCCCCCCTCATCCCTATGAGACCCAACGTTGGGTCTTGGTGGCCATGATGGCCTTGAGGGTCTTGGTGTCCCCCCTCCTCCCCATAAGACCCAACGTTGGGTCTTGGTGGCCATGATGGCCTTGAGGGTCTTGGTGCCACCACCAATGTCCCCTCCTCTCCATGAGACCCAAGGTTGGGTCTTGGTGGCCGTGAAGACCTTGGGGGTCTTGGTGCCACCACCCCTGTCCCCTCATTCCCATGGGACCCAGGATTGGGTGGTGGATCCAAGGTTGGGTCTTGGTGGCCATGATGGCCTTGAGGGTCTTGGTGTCCCCCCTCTCCCCATGAGACCCAAGGTTGGGTCTTGGTGGCCATGAAGACCTTGGGGGTCTTGGTGTCCCCCCTCTTCCCATGAGACCGAAGGTTGGGTCTTGGTGGCCATGAAGACCTTGGGGATCTTGGTGCCACCACCCCTGTCCCCTCACTCCCCCCAAGCTCCCAACTCTCCGGATCCTCGAGGAACCCTCGAGGACCCCCCTGGGGACCCCCCCTGGGGACCCCCCCTGGGGACTCACGGCCGCCGACGCCGAGCCCCGGGAGGGCGCTGGGGATCTCCATTCCGTGTTTGCACTTCTCGGCGTCCAGGAGGAGGTCGAAGCACCCGGTGCCGGCCGGCGCCAGCTGCCCCAGCATGATGTTCTCCGAGACGCCCTTCATGGGGTCGCTCTCGCCGTGCGCCGCCGCCTCCATCAGCACGTCCACCTGGGGAGGGTGGGGGGGGACACGGGGTCAGGGGCCCAAAAAAACCCAGTTCTAACCCCAAAAACTCGACTTCCAAACCCAAAAACCCAACTTCCAAACCCAAAAAAATCAACTTCCAACCCAAAAACCCAACTTCCGGCCCAAAAACCCAACTTCCAGCCCCAAAAAATCAACTTCCGACCCAAAAAACTCAATTTACAGCCCAAAAACTCAATTTACAGCCCAAAAACTCAACTTCCAGCCCAAAAGACTCAATTTACAGGCCAAAAACTCAACTTCCAGCCCAAAAACCCAACTTGCAACCCAAAAAACTCAATTTACAGCCCAAAAAACCCAACTTCCAAACCCGAAAACCCAACTTCCAACCAAAAAAATCAACTTCCAGCCCAAAAACCTCAACTTCCAGCCCAAAAACTCAACTTCTGGCCCGAAAAACCCAACTTCCAACCCAAAAACTCAACTTCCAGCCCCAAAACCCAACTTCCAGCCCCAAACCCACAATTTACAGCCCAAAAAACTCAACTTCCAACCCAAAAAACTCAATTTACAGCCCAAAAACCCAACTTCCAGCCCAAAAACTCAACTTCTGGCCCCAAAAAAACAACTTCTACATCAAAAAACACAACTTCCAACCCAAAAAAAACCCTCAACTTCCAGCCCAAAAACCCAACTTCCGGCCCAAAAACCCAACCTCTGGCCCAAAAAACCCAGTTCTGGTCCCAAAGACCCAACTTCCAACCCAAAAACTCAACTTCCGGCCCCCAAAAAACCAACTTCTACGTCAAAAAACTCAATTTACAGCCCAAAAAACCCAACTTCCAGTCCAAAAACTCAACTTCTGGCCCAAAAAACCCAGTTCTGGCCCCAAAAACTCAACTTCCAGCCCAAAAACTCAACTTCCAACCCAAAAAACTCAACTTCTGACCCCAAAAAACCAACTTCTACATCAAAACCCAAAACTTCCAACCCAAAAAACCCAAATTCCAACCCAAAAAACCCAACTTCCAGCCCCAAAACCCAACTTCCAACCCAAAAAGTCAACTTCTGGCCCCAAAAAAACAACTTCTACATCAAAAAACTCAACTTCCAACCCCAAAAAACCTCAATTTACAGCCCAAAAACCCAACTTCCGGCCCAAAACCCCAACTTCTGGCCCAAAAAACCCAGTTCTGGTCCCAAAGACCCAACTTCCAAACCCAAAAAACCCAACTTTCAGCCCAAAAAAATCAACTTCCAACCCAAAAAACTCAATTTACAGCACAAAAAGGCAACTTCCGACCCAAAAAACTCAACTTCCAACCAAAAATCTCAACTTCCAGCCCAAAAACCCAACTTCCAGCCCAAAAACCCAACTTCCAGCCAAAAAAACTCAATTTACAGCCCAAAAACCCAACTTCCAACCCAAAAAACTCAACTTCCAACCAAAAAAATCAACTTCCAGCCCAAAAAACCAACTTCCAGTCCAAAAAACTCAATTTACAGCCCCAAAAACTCAACTTCCAACCCCCAAAAAACAACTTCCAACCCAAAACCCAACTTCCAGTCCAAAAACTCAACTTCTGGCCTGAAAAACCCAGTTCTGGCCCCAAAAACTCAACTTCCAACCCAAAACCTCAACTTCCGGCCCCAAAAACCCCAATTTCTACGTCAAAAAACTCAACTTCCACCCCAAAAAACTCAATTTACAGCACAAAAAGGCAACTTCCAGCCCAAAAACCTCAACTTCCAACCCAAAAAACTCAACTTCCAGCCCAAAAACCTCAACTTCCAGCCCAAAAACCCAACTTACAGCAAAAAGAACTCAATTTACAGCCCAAAAAACCCAACTTCCGGCCCAAAAACCCCAACTTCTATGTCAAAAAACACAATTTACAGCCCAAAAAACCCAACTTCCAGTCCAAAAACTCAACTTCTGGCCCAAAAAACCCAGTTCTGGCCCCAAAAACTCAACTTCCAACCCAAAAACTCAACTTCTGGCCCCAAAGACCCAAATTCCAAGCTAAAAAACTCAACTTCCAACCCAAAACCTCAACTTCTGACCCCCAAAACCCCAATTTCTACGTCAAAAAACTCAACTTCCACCCCAAAAAACTCAATTTACAGCACAAAAAGGCAACTTCCAGCCCAAAAACCTCAACTTCCAACCCAAAAAACTCAACTTCCAACCCAAAAAACTCAACTTCCAGCCCAAAAACCCAACTTACAGCAAAAAGAACTCAATTTACAGCCCAAAAAACCCAACTTCCGGCCCAAAACCCCAACTTCTGGCCCAAAAAACCCAGTTCTGGTCCCAAAGACCCAACTTCCAACCCAAAACCTCAACTTCCGGCCCCCAAAAAACCAACTTCTATGTCAAAAAACTCAATTTACAGCCCAAAAAACCCAACTTCCAGTCCAAAAACTCAACTTCTGGCCCAAAAAACCCAGTTCTGATCCCAAAAACTCAACTTCCAACCCAAAAACTCAACTTCTGGCCCCAAAGACCCAAATTCCAAGCTAAAAAACTCAACTTCCAACCCAAAACCTCAAATTCTGACCCCCAAAACCCCAATTTCTACGTCAAAAAACTCAACTTCCACCCCAAAAAACTCAATTTACAGCACAAAAAGGCAACTTCCAGCCCAAAAACCTCAACTTCCAACCCAAAAACTTAACTTCCAACCCAAAACCTCAACTTCCGGCCCCCAAAAAACCAACTTCTACGTCAAAAAACTCAATTTACAGCCCAAAAAACCCAACTTCCAGTCCAAAAACTCAACTTCTGGCCCAAAAAACCCAGTTCTGGCCCCAAAAACTCAACTTCCAGCCCAAAAACTCAACTTCCAACCCAAAAACCCAACTTCCAACCCAAAAAACTCAACTTCTGACCCCAAAAAACCAACTTCTACATCAAAACCCAAATTCCAACCCAAAAAACCCAAATTCCAGCCCCAAAACCCAACTTCCAACCCAAAAAGTCAACTTCTGGCCCCAAAAAAACAACTTCTACATCAAAAAACTCAACTTCCAACCCCAAAAAACTCAATTTACAGCCCAAAAACCCAACTTCCGGCCCAAAAAACCAACCTCTGGCCCAAAAAACCCAGTTCTGGTCCAAAAGACCCAACTTCCAACCCAAAAACTCAACTTCCAACCCAAAAAAAGCAACTTCTACGTCAAAAAACTCAACTTCCAGCCCAAAAAACCCAACTTCCAGTCCAAAAACTCAACTTCTGGCCCAAAAAACCCAGTTCTGGCCCCAAAAACTCAACTTCCAGCCCAAAAACTCAACTTCTGGCCCAAAAGACCCAACTTCCAACCCAAAAAACTCAACTTCCACCCCAAAAAACTCAATTTACAGCACAAAAAGGCAACTTCCAGCCCAAAAACCTCAACTTCCAACCCAAAAACCTCAACTTCCAACCCAAAAACTCAACTTCCAGCCCAAAAACCCAACTTCCAGCCAAAAAAACTCAATTTACAGCCCAAAAACTCAACTTCCAACCAAAAAACTCAACTTCCAGCCCAAAAAATCAACTTCCAGCCCAAAAAATCAACTTCTGGCCCCAAAAACCCAACTTCCAACCCAAAAACTCAACTTCCAACCCAAAAAAAGCAACTTCCAACCCAAAAACTTAACTTCCAACCCAAAACCTCAACTTCCGGCCCCCAAAAAACCAACTTCTACGTCAAAAAACTCAATTTACAGCCCAAAAAACCCAACTTCCAGTCCAAAAACTCAACTTCTGGCCCAAAAAACCCAGTTCTGGCCCCAAAAACTCAACTTCCAGCCCAAAAACTCAACTTCCAACCCAAAAACCCAACTTCCAACCCAAAAAACTCAACTTCTGACCCCAAAAAACCAACTTCTACATCAAAACCCAAATTCCAACCCAAAAAACCCAAATTCCAGCCCCAAAACCCAACTTCCAACCCAAAAAGTCAACTTCTGGCCCCAAAAAAACAACTTCTACATCAAAAAACTCAACTTCCAACCCAAAAAAACCTCAATTTACAGCCCAAAAACCCAACTTCCGGCCCAAAACCCCAACTTCTGGCCCAAAAAACCCAGTTCTGGTCCCAAAGACCCAACTTCCAAACCCAAAAACCCAACTTCCAGCCCAAAAAAATCAACTTCCAACCCAAAAAACTCAATTTACAGCACAAAAAGGCAACTTCCGACCCAAAAAACTCAACTTCCAGCCCAAAAACCTCAACTTCCAGCCCAAAAACCCAACTTCCAGCCAAAAAAACTCAATTTACAGCCCAAAAAACCCAACTTCCAGCCAAAAACCTCAATTTACAGCACAAAAAGGCAACTTCCGACCCAAAAAACTCAATTTACAGCCCAAAAACTCAACTTCCAACTCAAAAAACTCAACTTCCAACCAAAAAACCTCAACTTCCAACCCAAAAAACTCAACTTCCAGCCCAAAAACCCAACTTCCAACCCAAAAACCCAACTTCCAGCCCAAAAACCCAACTTCCAGCCAAAAAAACTCAATTTACAGCCCAAAAAGGCAACTTCCAACCCCAAAAAACTCAATTTACAGCCCAAAAACCCAACTTTCAACCCAAAAAAAGCAACTTCCAGTCCAAAAAACTCAATTTACAGTCCAAAAAACCCAACTTCCGGCCCAAAAACCCAACTTCTGGCCCAAAAAACCCAGTTCTGGTCCCAAAGAGCCAACTTCCAACCCAAAACCTCAACTTCCAACCCAAAACCTCAACTTCCAACCCAAAAAAAGCAACTTCCAGCCCAAAAAACTCAATTTACAGCCCAAAAAACCCAACTTCCAGCCCAAAAACCCAACTTCTGGCCCCAAAAAACCCAGTTCTGGTCCAAAAGACCCAACTTCCAACCCAAAAACTCAACTTCCAACCCAAAAAAAGCAACTTCTATGTCAAAAAACTCAACTTCCAGCCCAAAAAACCCAACTTCCAGTCCAAAAACTCAACTTCTGGCCCAAAAAACCCAGTTCTGGCCCCAAAAACTCAACTTCCAACCCAAAAACTCAACTTCTGGCCCCAAAGACCCAACTTCCAAGCTAAAAAACTCAACTTCCAACCCAAAACCTCAACTTCCGGCCCCAAAAACCCCAATTTCTACGTCAAAAAACTCAACTTCCACCCCAAAAAACTCAATTTACAGCACAAAAACCCAACTTCCAACCCAAAAACTCAACTTCCAACCCAAAAAAAGCAACTTCCAACCCAAAAAACTCAATTTACAGCCCAAAAAACCCAACTTCCGACCTAAAATCCCAAATTTTGGCCCCAAAATCCCAACTTTCAACCCCAAAAACTCAATTTAGAGCCCAAAAAAAGCAACTTCCGGCCCCAAATCCCAATTTCCGGCCCCAAAATCCCAACTTTGAACCCCAAAAGGCGATTTCCAGCCCCGAAACCCCTCCAACAGCCCCAAACCCAGCTCCCAGTGCTCCCAGTGCCCTCCCAGTGCCTCCCAGTGCCCTCCCAGTGCCCTCCCAGTGCCTCCCAGTGCCTCCCATCCCCTCCCAGTCGCTCCCATCCCCTCCCAGTGCTCTCCCAGTCGCTCCCAGTGCCTCCCAGTGCCCTCTCAACCCCTCCCATCCCCTCCCAGTCCCTCCCAGTGCCCTCCCAGTGCCCCCCCACTGCCCTCCCACTCCCTCCCATCCCCTCCCAGTGCCCTCCCAGTTGCTCCCAGTGCCTCCCAGTGCCCTCTCAACCCCTCCCAGTCACTCCCAGTGCCCTCCCAGTTGCTCCCAGTGCCCTCCCAGTCCCTCCCCACTGACCTCCAATGCCTTCCCACTCCCTCCCAGTCCCTCCCATCCCCTTCCCAGTGCCCTCCCAGTCGCTCCCAGTGCCTCCCAGTGCCCTCTCAACCCCACCCATCCCCTCCCAGTCGCACCCAGTGCCCTCCCAGTCCCTCCCAATGCCCTCCCAGTGCCCTGCCATCCCCTCCCAGTCGCTCCCATCCCCTCCCAGTTGCTCCTAGTGCCCTCCCAGTGTCCCCCCACTGCCCTCCCATCCCCTCCCAGTCGCTCCCATCCCCTCCCAGTGCCCTCCCAGTCGCTCCCAGTGCCTCCCAGTGCCCTCTCAACCCCTCCCATCCCCTCCCAGTCGCTCCCATCCCCTCCCAGTCCCTCCCAGTGCCCTCCCAGTGCCCCCCCACTGCCCTCCCACTCCCTCCCATCCCCTCCCAGTGCCCTCCCAGTTGCTCCCAGTGCCCTCCCAGTGCCCCCCCACTGCCCTCCCATCCCCTCCCAGTCGCTCCCATCCCCTCCCAGTGCCCTCCCAGTCGCTCCCAGTGCATCCCAGTGCCCTCTCAACCCCTCCCATCCCCTCCCAGTGCCCTCTCAACCCCTCCCATCCCCTCCCATCCCCTCCCAGTCCCTCCCAATGCCCTCCCAGTGCCCCCCCACTGCCCTCCCACTCCCTCCCATCCCTTCCCAGTGCCCTCCCAGTCGCTCCCAGTGCCTCCCAGTGCCCTCTCAACCCCTCCCATCCCCTCCCAGTGCCCTCTCAACCCCTCCCATCCCCTCCCATCCCCTCCCAGTGCCCTCCCAGTGCCCTCCCAGTGCCTCCCCACTGCCCTCCAATGCCTTCCCAGTCCCTCCCAGTCGCTCCCAGTGCCTCCCAGTGCCCTCTCAACCCCTCCCATCCCCTCCCAGTGCCCTCTCAACCCCTCCCAGTGCCCTCCCAGTCCCTCCCAGTGCCCTCCCAGTGCCCTCCCAGTGCCTCCCCACTGCCCTCCAATGCCTTCCCAGTCCCTCCCAGTTGCTCCCAGTGCCCCCCCCCTGGCCCGGCACCCACCGTCTCCTCGAAGGAGCACTTCATGAGGGGCCCGGTGTCCTGGCGGTTGACGCCGTGGCGCGTGATGGCCATCAGGTGACCGCGCGACGTCATGGTGTCGCAGAGCAGCGCCAGGTGCCGGTAGTTGACGTAGGAACCATCGAAGGAGATGACGTGGTAGAGCTCCCGTTCTAGAGCTTTCCGCACCGCCTCGATGCCCAGGACCTGCCGGAGAGCGACCGCGCGTGGAGACACCACCCATGGGGGACCCAACACCCATGGGAGAGACCCAACACCCATGGGAGAGACCCAACACCCATGGGAGAGACCCAACACCCATGGGAGAGACCCAACGGCCATGGGAGAGACCCAACGGCCATCGGAGAGACCCAACACCCATGGGAGAGACCCAACGGCCATGGGAGAGACCCAACACCCATGGGAGAGACCCAACAGCCATGGGAGACCCAACACCCATGGGAGAGACCCAACAGCCATGGGAGAGACCCAACACCCATGGGGGACCCAACACCCATGGGAGAGACCCAACGGCCATGGGAGAGACCCAACACCCATGGGAGAGCCAACACCCATAGGAGAGACCCAACACCCATGGGAGAGCCAACGGCCATGGGAGAGACCCAACGGCCATGGGAGAGCCAACACCCATGGGAGAGACCCAACGGCCATGGGAGACCCAACGGCCATGGGAGAGACCCAACAGCCATGGGAGAGACCCAACAGCCATGGGAGACCCAACGGCCATGGGAGAGACCCAACACCCATGGGGGACCCAACACCCATGGGAGAGACCCAACGGCCATGGGAGAGACCCAACACCCATGGGGGACCCAACAGCCATGGGAGAGACCCAACGGCCATGGGAGAGACCCAACACCCATGGGAGAGACCCAACGGCCATGGGAGACCCAACGGCCATGGGAGAGCCAACACCCATGGGAGAGACCCAACAGCCATGGGAGAGACCCAACACCCATGGGAGAGCCAACGGCCATGGGAGAGACCCAACAGCCATGGAACCCAGGGATCCAGGATCTCCACCCCGAGGTCCCCAGGTCCTCCACCCCCCCGAGGTCCCCAAGGTCCTCCACCCCCCCCTGAGGCCCCAGGTCCTCCACCCCCCCCTGAGGTCCCCAGGTCCTCCACCCCCCCCTGAGGTCCCCAGGTCCTCCACCCCCCCAGGTCCCCAGGTCCTCCACCCCCCTGAGGTCTCCAGGTCCTCCACCCCAGGTCCCCAGGACCATCACCCCGAGGTCTCCAGGACCTCCATCTCCCATGGATCCAGGACCTCCACCCCGAGGTCCCCAGGACCATCACCCCAAGGTCTCTAGAACCTTCACCCCAAGGTCTCCAGGACCTCCACCCCCCCGAGGTCCCCAGGACCTCCATCACCCCAAGGTCCCCAGGTCCTCCACCCCCCCCTGAGGTCCCCAGGTCCTCCACCCCCCTGAGGTCCCCAGGTCCTCCACCCCCCCCGAGGTCCCCAGGTCCTCCACCCCCCGAGGTCCCCAGGTCCTCCACCCCCCCTGAGGTCCCCAGGACCTCCATCACCCCGAGGTCCCCAGGACCTCCACCCCCCTGAGGTCCCCAGGACCATCACCCTGAGGTCTCCAGAACCTCCACCCCAGGACCATCACCCCAAGGTCTCTAGAACCTTCACCCCAAGGTCTCCAGGACCTCCACCCTGAGGTCTCCAGGACCTCCACCCCAAGGTCCCCAGCACCTCCACCCCGAGGTCTCCAGGACCTCCACCCCGAGGTCCCCAGGTCCTCCACCCCCCTGAGGTCCCCAGGTCCTCCATCACCCCAAGGTCCCCATGACCATCACCCTGAGGTCTCCAGAACCTCCACCCCAGGTCCCCAGGACCATCACCCCAAGGTCTCTAGAACCTTCACCCCAAGGTCTCCAGGACCTCCACCCCGAGGTCCCCAGGTCCTCCACCCCCCCGAGGTCTCCAGGTCCTCCACCCCCCCGAGGTCCCCAGGTCCTCCACCCCCCTGAGGTCCCCAGGTCCTCCACCCCCCTGAGGTCTCCAGCACCTCCACCCCGAGGTCCCCAGGTCCTCCACCCCCCTGAGGTCTCCAGGTCCTCCACCCCCCTGAGGTCCCCAGGTCCTCCATCACCCCAAGGTCCCCATGACCATCACCCTGAGGTCTCCAGAACCTCCACCCCAGGACCATCACCCCAAGGTCTCCAGGACCTCCACCCCCCATGGATCCAGGACCTCCACCCCAAGGTCTCCAGAACCTCCACCCCGAGGTCCCCAGGTCCTCCACCCCCCCCAGGTCCCCAGGTCCTCCACCCCCCCAGGTCCCCAGGTCCTCCACCCCGAGGTCCCCAGGTCCTCCACCCCCCCAAGGTCTCCAGGTCCTCCACCCCCCCGAGGTCCCCAGGTCCTCCACCCCCCCGAGGTCCCCAGGTCCTCCACCCCCCTGAGGTCCCCAGGACCTCCATCACCCCGAGGTCCCCAGGTCCTCCACCCCGAGGTCTCCAGAACCTCCACCCCAAGGTCTCCAGAACCTCCACCCCAAGGTCCCCAGCACCTCCACCCCAAGGTCTCCAGAACCTCCACCCCAAGGTCTCCAGAACCTCCACCCCGAGGTCCCCAGGTCCTCCACCCCCCCCTGAGGCCCCAGGTCCTCCACCCCCCCCCTGAGGTCCCCAGGTCCTCCACCCCCCCGAGGTCCCCAGGTCCTCCACCCCGAGGTCTCCAGAACCTCCACCCCGAGGTCCCCAGGACCATCACCCCAGGTCCCCAGGACCATCACCCCGAGGTCTCCAGGACCTCCATCTCCCATGGATCCAGGATCTCCACCCCGAGGTCCCCAGGACCATCACCCCAAGGTCCCCAGGACCATCACCCCAAGGTCTCTAGAACCTTCACCCCAAGGTCTCCAGGACCTCCATCTCCCATGGATCCAGGATCTCCACCCCAAGGTCCCCAGCACCTCCACCCCAAGGTCTCCAGAACCTCCACCCCAGGTCCCCAGGACCATCACCCCAAGGTCTCTAGAACCTTCACCCCAAGGTCCCCAGGTCCTCCACCCCCCTGAGGTCCCCAGGACCATCACCCTGAGGTCTCCAGAACCTCCACCCCAGGACCATCACCCCAAGGTCTCTAGAACCTTCACCCCAAGGTCTCCAGGACCTCCACCCCCCCTGAGGTCCCCAGGTCCTCCACCCCGAGGTCCCCAGGTCCTCCACCCCGAGGTCCCCAGGTCCTCCACCCCCCCAGGTCCCCAGGTCCCCATCCCCGTTCCCGTCCTCACGGTGAAGATCTCCACGATGTCGTTGGAGGTCGTGCGCACGGGGTCCACATCCTTCTCGCTCAGGACCCTCATCAGGCTGACGCCGTCCGTCTCCAGGATCCACTCCTGGAGGGCCTTGAACTCCCCGTCCTCCGTGATGATGATCTTCTTCTTGTTGTCCGTCTGGGGCAGGTGCATGTACACCTGGGGAGAGGACCTGCTGGGACCACCGCCGGTGGACAACCCCTGCCAGGGCCTCCAGAGCTCCTCCAGGGCCTCGGGACCTCCTCCAGGGCTTCTTGGACCTTCTAGAGGTCACTTGGAGCTTCTCAAGGGCATCTTGGAGCTCCTCAAGGGCATTTTGGAGCTCCTCAAGGGCATCTTGGACCTTCTAGAGGTCACTTGAAGCACCTCAAGGGCTTCTTGGAGCTCCTCAAGGGCTTCTTGGACCTTCTAGAAGTCACTTGGAGCTCCTCAAGGGCATCTTGGAGCTCCTCAAGGGCTTCTTGGACCTTCTAGAGGTCACTTGGAGCTCCTCAAGGGCATCTTGGACCTTCTAGAGGCCATTTGGAGCTCCTCAAGGGCATCTTGGAGCTCCTCCAGGGCATCCTGGAGCTCCTCGAGGGCTTCTTGGACCTTCTAGAGGTCACTTGGAGCTCCTCAAGGGCATCTTGGACCTTCTAGAGGTCATTTGGAGCTTCTCAAGGGCATCTTGGACCTTCTAGAGGTCATTTGGAGCTCCTCCAGGGCATCTTGGACCTTCTAGAGGTCACTTGGAGCTCCTCGAGGGCATCTTGGAGCTCCTCCAGGGCATCTTGGACCTTCTAGAGGTCATTTGGAGCTCCCCAAGGGCTTCTTGGAGCTCCTCAAGGGCTTCTTGGAGCTCCTCAAGGGCTTCTTGGACCTTCTAGAAGTCACTTGGAGCTCCTCAAGGGCATCTTGGAGCTCCTCCAGGGCATCTTGGACCTTCTAGAGGTCATTTGGAGCTCCCCAAGGGCTTCTTGGAGCTCCTCAAGGGCTTCTTGGACCTTCTAGAGGTCACTTGGAGCACCTCAAGGGCATCTTGGACTTTCTAGAGGCCATTTGGAGCACCTCAAGGGCATCTTGGACCTTCTAGAGGTCATTTGGAGCTCCTCCAGGGCATCTTGGACCTTCTAGAGGTCATCTTGGAGCTCCCCAAGGGCTTCTTGGAGCTCCTCAAGGGCTTCCTGGAGCTCCTCAAGGGCTTATGGAGCTCCTCCAGGGCTTCTTGGACCTTCTAGAGGTCATTTGGAGCTCCTCAAGGGCATCTTGGACCTTCTAGAGGTCACTTGAAGCACCTCAAGGGCTTCTTGGAGCTCCTCAAGGGCTTCTTGGACCTTCTAGAAGTCACTTGGAGCTCCTCAAGGGCATCTTGGAGCTCCTCAAGGGCTTCTTGGACCTTCTAGAGGTCACTTGGAGCTCCTCAAGGGCATCTTGGACCTTCTAGAGGCCATTTGGAGCTCCTCAAGGGCATCTTGGAGCTCCTCCAGGGCATCCTGGAGCTCCTCGAGGGCTTCTTGGACCTTCTAGAGGTCATTTGGAGCTCCTCCAGGGCATCTTGGACCTTCTAGAGGTCACTTGGAGCTCCTCAAGGGCATCTTGGAGCTCCTCCAGGGCATCCTGGAGCTCCTCGAGGGCTTCTTGGACCTTCTAGAGGTCATTTGGAGCACCTCAAGGGCATCTTGGACCTTCTAGAGGTCACTTGAAGCACCTCAAGGGCTTCTTGGAGCTCCTCAAGGGCTTCTTGGACCTTCTAGAAGTCACTTGGAGCTCCTCAAGGGCATCTTGGAGCTCCTCAAGGGCTTCTTGGACCTTCTAGAGGTCACTTGGAGCTCCTCAAGGGCATCTTGGACCTTCTAGAGGCCATTTGGAGCTCCTCAAGGGCATCTTGGAGCTCCTCCAGGGCATCCTGGAGCTCCTCGAGGGCTTCTTGGACCTTCTAGAGGTCACTTGGAGCTCCTCAAGGGCATCTTGGAGCTCCTCCAGGGCATCCTGGAGCTCCTCGAGGGCTTCTTGGACCTTCTAGAGGTCATTTGGAGCTCCTCCAGGGCATCTTGGACCTTCTAGAGGTCACTTGGAGCTCCTCGAGGGCATCTTGGAGCTCCTCCAGGGCATCTTGGACCTTCTAGAGGGCTTCTTGGAGCTCCTCAAGGGCATTTTGGAGCTCCTCAAGGGCTTCTTGGAGCTCCTCAAGGGCTTCTTGGACCTTCTAGAAGTCACTTGGAGCTCCTCAAGGGCATCTTGGAGCTCCTCCAGGGCATCTTGGACCTTCTAGAGGTCATTTGGAGCTCCCCAAGGGCTTCTTGGAGCTCCTCAAGGGCTTCTTGGACCTTCTAGAGGCCATTTGGAGCTCCTCAAGGGCATCTTGGAGCTCCTCCAGGGCATCCTGGAGCTCCTCGAGGGCTTCTTGGACCTTCTAGAGGTCATTTGGAGCTCCTCAAGGGCATCTTGGACCTTCTAGAGGTCATTTGGAGCTCCTCAAGGGCATCTTGGACCTTCTAGAGGTCATTTGGAGCTCCTCAAGGGCATCTTGGACCTTCTAGAGGTCATTTGGAGCTCCTCGAGGGCTTCTTGGACCTTCTAGAGGTCATGTTGGAGCTCCTCCAGGGCCTCTGAAGCTCCTCAAGGGCTTCTTGGAGCTCCTCAAGGGCTTCGGGAGCTTCTCAAGGGCTTCTTGGAGCTCCTCCAGGGCCTCAGGAGCTCCTCAAGAGCACCTTGGACCTTCTAGAGGTCACTTGGAGCTCCTCAAGGGCTTCATGGAGCTCCACAAGGGCTTCCTGGAGCTCCTCGAGGGCTTTGAGAGCTCCTCAAGGGCTTCTTGGTGCCCCTCAAGGGCATCTTGGACCTTCTAGAGGTCATTTGGAGCCCCTCAAGGGCATCTTGAACCTTCTCAAGGTCACCTTGGACCACCTAAAGGTCATCCTGGACCTCCTCCAAGGCCTCCAGACCTCCTAAAGGTCATCCTGGACCTCCTCGAGGTCCCCACCCAGACCTTCCAGAGCTCCTCAAGGTCCACCAGGAGCCCCGGTGCCCCCGGGGAGCCACCCAGATGGACCCCCACGGCCTACAGAGGTCGTTATGGACCTCCTGGACCTTCTGGAGGTCACCTTGGACCTCCTGAAGGTCCCCCCTCCCCGTGGTCCTGGGGTCCCACCTTGCTGATCTGCTCGATGCCCTGCAGGGTCATGTCCGTCAGCATGTTGGACTCGATGCACCTCAAGAAGACGTCGTCGTCCATCTTGTCCACCACCTCCTCCTCCTGCAAGAGGACAACCCAAGGTGAGAAGGGTCCCCAAGGAGGGCCCCCAGGAGATCCTCCAGGAGGTCCTCCAGGAGGTCTCCAAGGAGTTCCCCCAGGAGGTCCCAAAGAGGTCTCCAAGGAGGTCTCCAAAGAGGTCCTCAAGAGGTCCCCAAGGAGGTCCCCACGAGGTCCCCACGAGGTCTCCAAGAGGTCCCCAAGGAGGTCCCCAAGAGGTCCTCAAGAGGTCCCCAAGAGGTCCCCAAGGAGGTCTCCAAAGAGGTCCTCAGGAGGTCCCCAAGGAGGTCCCCACGAGGTCCCCACAAGGTCTCCAAGAGGTCCCTCAGGAGATCCCCAAGGAGGTCCCCAAGAGGTCTCCAATGAGATCCCCAAGGAGGTCCCCAAGAGGTCCCCAAGGAGGTCCCCAAGAAGGTCCCCAAAGAGGTCTCCAAAGAGGTCCCCAAGGAGGTCCCCAACGAGGTCTCCAAAGAGGTCCCCAAGGAGGTCCCCAAGAGGTTCCCCAGGAGGTCCCCAAGGAGGTCCCCAACGAGGTCTCCAAGGAGGTCCCCAAAAGGTCCCCAAGGAGGTCCCCAAGGAGGTCTCCAAGAGGTCCCCAGGAGGTCTCCAAGAGGTCCAAGAGGTCTCCAAGGAGTTGCCCCAAGAGGTCCCCAAGAGGTCTCCAATGAGATCCCCCAGGAGGTCCCCAAGGAGGTCTCCAAGAGGTCCCCAGGAGGTCCCCAAGGAGGTCCCCAAGAGGTCTCCAAGGAGGTCCCCAAGAGGTCTCCAGGAGGTCTTCAAGGAGGTCCCCCAGGAGGTCCCCAAAGAGGTCTCCAAGAGGTCCCCCAGGAGGTCTCCAAGAGGTCCCCAAGAAGTCCCCCAGGAGATCTCCAGGAGATCCCCCAAGAGGTCCCCAAGGAGGTCCTCCAGGAGGTACCCAAGAGGTCCCCAAGAGGTCTCCAAGGAGGTCCCCAAGGAGGTCCCCAAGAGGTCCCCAAGGAGGTCTCCAAAGAGGTCCTCAAGAGGTCCCCAATGAGGTCCCCAAGAAGGTCTCCAAGAGGCCCCCAAGGAGGTCCCCAGAAGGTCCCCAATGAGGTCCCCAAGGAGGTCCCCAGGAGATCCCCCAGGAGGTCCCCAAAGAGATCACCAAGGAGGTCCCCAAGAGGTCCCCAAGGAGGTCTCCAAGAGGTCCCCAGGAGGTCTCCAAGGAGGTCCCCAAGAGGTCTCCGGGAGGTCTTCAAGGAGGTCCCCCAGGAGGTCCCCAAAGAGGTCTCCAAGAGGTCCCCCAGGAGGTCTCCAAGAGGTCCCCAAGAAGTCCCCCAGGAGATCTCCAGGAGATCCCCCAAGAGGTCCCCAGGAGATCCCCAAGAGGTCCCCAAGGAGGTCCCCCAGGAGGTCCCCAAAGAGGTCTCCAAAGAGGTCCCCAAGGAGGTCCCCAACGAGGTCTCCAAAGAGGTCCCCAAGGAGGTCCCCAACAGGTCTCCAAGAGGTCCCTCAGGAGGTTCCCAGAAGGTCCCCAAGGAGATCCTCAAGAGGTCTCCAAGGAGTTGCCCCAGGAGGTCCCAAAGAGGTCTCCAAAGAGGTCTCCAAGGAGGATCCCAAGAGGTCCCCCAGGAGGTCACCCAAGAAGACCCCAAGAGGTCCCCAAGGAGGTCTCCAAAGAGGTCCCCAAGGAGGTCTCCAAAGAGGTCCCCCAGGAGGTCCCCAAGAAGTCCCCAAGAGGTCCCCAAGGAGGTCCCCCAGGAGGTCCCCAAGAGGTCTCCAAGGAGGTCCCCAAGAGATCCCCAAGAAGTCCCCAAGGAGGTCCCCAACGAGGTCTCCAAGGAGGTCCCCAAAAGGTCCCCAAGAAGGTCCCCAAGAAGGTCCCGAAGAAGGTCCCCAGAAGGTTCCCAAGAACGTTCCCAAGGAGGTCCCCAAGAGGTCTCCAATGAGATCCCCAAAGAGGTCCCCAAGAGGTCCTCAAGAGGTCCCCAAGAGGTCCCCAGGAGGTCTCCAAGAGGTCCCCAGGAGGTCCCACCTCCTGCATCTTGTTCTCGTCGCTGTTCATGATCCGGATGCGCAGAACCAACTTCTCGGCGTTGTCGTCGTTGAAGATGCAGTTGAGGTCATCTCCAAAGCCTGGGGGTCACCACGGGGTCACCACGGGGTCCTCTGGGAACCACCCCCCAAAAAAAAGCCCTCCCAGATGTCCTCAAACCCCCCCCAGATGCCCTCAAACCCCCCCAGATGCCCTCAACCCCCCCCCAGATGCCCTCAACCCCCTCCCAGATGCCCTCAAACCCCTCCCAGATGCCCTCAAACCCCCCCCAGATGCCCTCAACCCCCTCCCAGATGCCCTCAACCCCCTCCCAGATGCCCTCAAACCCCTCCCAGATGCCCTCAAACCCCCCCCAGATGCCCCCAAGGGCCCCCCAAAGCCCCCCCAGATGCCCTCAAACCCCCCCCAGATGCCCTCAACCCCCCCCCAGATGCCCTCAACCCCTCCCAGATGCCCTCAAACCCCTCCCAGATGCCCTCAAACCCCTCCCAGGTGCCCTCAACCCCCTCCCAGGTGCCCTCAACCCCCTCCCAGATGCCCTCAAACCCCTCCCAGATGCCCTCAAACCCCTCCCAGATGCCCTCAAACCCCTCCCAGGTGCCCTCAAACCCCCCCCAGATGCCCTCAAACCCCTCCCAGATGCCCTCAAACCCCTCCCAGATGCCCTCAACCCCCTCCCAGATGCCCTCAACCCCCCCCAGATGCCCTCAAACCCCTCCCAGATGCCCTCAAACCCCTCCCAGATGCCCTCAACCCCCTCCCAGATGCCCTCAAACCCCTCCCAGATGCCCTCAAACCCCCCCCAGATGCCCTCAAACCCCCCCAGACGCCCTCAAACCCCTCCCAGATGCCCTCAAACCCCTCCCAGATGCCCTCAAACCTCCCCCAGATGCCCTCAAACCCCCCCCAGATGCCCTCAAACCCCCCCCAGATGCCCTCAAACCCCTCCCAGATGCCCTCAAACCCCCCCTATATCCCCTCAACCCCCCCCCCAGATGCCCTCAAACCCCCCCCAGATGCCCTCAGACCCCTCCCAGATGCCCTCAAACCCCTCCCAGATGCCCTCAAATCCCCCCCAGATGCCCCCAAGGGCCCCCCAAAGCCCCCCAGATGCCCTCAAACCCCTCCCAGATGCCCTCAAACCCCTCCCAGATGCCCTCAACCCCCTCCAAATGCCCTCAACCCCCCCAGATGCCCTCAACCCCCTCCCAGATGCCCTCAAACCCCTCCCAGATGCCCTCAACCCCCCCCCAGGTGCCCTCAAACCCCCCCCCAGATGCCCTCAAACCCCTCCCAGATGCCCTCAAACCCCTCCCAGATGCCCTCAAACCCCCCCCATATCCCCTCAAACCCCTCCCAGATGCCCTCAAACCCCTCCCAGATGCCCTCAACCCCCCCCCAGATGCCCCCAAGGGCCCCCCAAAGCCCCCTCAGATGCCCTCAAACCCCTCCCAGATGCCCTCAAACCCCCCCCAGATGCCCTCAACCCCCCCAGATGCCCTCAACCCCCCCCAGATGCCCTCAACCCCTCCCAGATGCCTTCAAACCCCCCCAGATGCCCTCAACCCCCCCCCAGATGACCTCAAAGCCCCCCCAGATGCCCTCAAACCCCCCCCAGATGCCCTCAAAGCCCCCCCAGATGCCCTCAAACCCCTCCCAGATGCCCTCAAACCCCCCCCATATCCCCTCAAACCCCTCCCAGATGCCCTCAACCCCCCCATATCCCCTCAAACCCCCCCAGATGCCCTCAAACCCCTCCCAGACGCCCTCAAACCCCTCCCAGATGCCCTCAAACCCCCCCCAGATGCCCTCAAACCCCCCCAGATGCCCTCAAACCCCTCCCAGATGCCCTCAAACCCCTCCCAGATGCCCTCAAACCCCCCCCAGATGCCCTCAAACCCCTCCCAGATGCCCTCAAACCCCCCCCAGATGCCCTCAACCCCCCCCCATATCCCCTCAACCCCCTCCCAGATGCCCTCAAACCCCTCCCAGATGCCCTCAACCCCCCCCCAGATGCCCTCAAACCCCTCCCAGA
This sequence comes from Dromococcyx pavoninus, assembly GCA_033558185.1. Taxonomy (NCBI): domain Eukaryota; kingdom Metazoa; phylum Chordata; class Aves; order Cuculiformes; family Neomorphidae; genus Dromococcyx; species Dromococcyx pavoninus. The sequence goes on along the minus strand of JAUMJL010002390.1, from coordinate 13,813 downwards.
TGCCCTCAACCCCCCCCCAGATGCCCTCAAACCCCTCCCAGATGCCCTCAAACCCCCCCAGATGCCCTCAACCCCCCCCAGATGCCCTCAAACCCCTCCCAGACGCCCTCAACCCCCCCCCCAGATGCCCCCAGCCCCACCAGCGTTGATCTTCTCGGCGATCTGCTCCATGGTCAGCTTGCGGTCGGTCATGTGCTTGCGGTCGAGCTCGACGCGCAGCAGCCACGGCGAGATGCGGCTGACGTCGAAGTCGGGCATCTCGTAGTAGACGTTGACCCACTCCTGGTCCTCGGCCACCACCGTGCTCTGAGGGTTGGGGTCGTAGTAGATGGCGGTGTTGGCCGTCACCTTGCGCAGCGTCGTGTGCTCCAGGCGACACAGGATGTCCTGGGGAGGGGAGGGGGTCACGTGGGGGGGGGGAGGGAGAAGGTGAGGATGGAGAAGGTGCAGGAGGTGGAGATGGAGAAGGTGGAGAAGGTGGAGAAGGAGAAGGTGGGGAAGGTGGAGATGGAGGAGGTGGAGAAGGTGGAGAAGGTGGAGAAGGTGAGGACGGAGAAGGTGGGGAAGGAGGAGATGGAGAAGGTGGAGATGGAGAAGGTGGAGAAGGTGGAGAAGATGCAGGAGGTGGAGAAGGTGGAGAAGATGCAGGAGGTGGAGATGGAGAAGGTGGAGATGGAGAAAGTGGGGAAGGAGGAGATGGAGAAGGTGGAGAAGGGAGAGAGGGAGAAGGTGGAGAAGGAGGAGATGGAGAAAGTGGAGATGGGAGAAGGTGGAGATGGAGAAGGTGGAGATGGAGAAGGTGGAGAAGGTGGAGATGGAGAAGGTGCAGGAGGTGGAGATGGAGAAGGTGGAGATGGAGAAGGTGGAGAAGGTGGAGAAGGGGGAGAGGGAGAAGGTGGAGAAGGTGGAGATGGAGAAGGTGGAGATGGAGAAGGTGGAGATGGGACAAGGTGGAGAAGGCAGAGAGGGAGAAGGTGGAGAAGATGCAGGAGGTGGAGATGGAGATGGAGAAGATGGAGAAGGTGCAGGAGGTGGAGATGGAGAAGGTGGAGAAGGTGGAGAAGGAGAAGGTGGAGATGGAGAAGGTGGAGAAGGAGAAGGTGGAGAAGGAGAAGGTGGAGAAGGTGGAGAGGGAGAAGGTGGAGAAGGGAGAGAGGGAGAAGGTGGAGAAGGTGGAGAAGATGCAGAAGGTGGAGATGGAGAAGGAGGAGATGGAGAAGGTGGAGATGGAGAAGGTGGAGAAGGTGGAGAGGGAGAAGGTGGAGAAGGTGGAGATGGAGAAGGTGGAGAAGGTGGAGAAGGAGAAGGTGGAGAAGGTGGAGATGGAGAAAGTGGAGATGGAGAAGGTGGAGATGGAGAAGGTGGAGATGGAGAAGGTGGAGAAGGTGGAGAAGGGGGAGAGGGAGAAGGTGGAGAAGGTGGAGATGGAGAAGGTGGAGAAGGTGGAGAAGGTGGAGATGGAGAAGGTGGAGAAGGAGGAGATGGAGAAGGTGGAGAAGGGAGAGAGGGAGAAGGTGGAGAAGGTGGAGAAGATGCAGGAGGTGGAGATGGAGAAGGAGGAGATGGAGAAGGTGGAGAAGGGAGAGATGGAGAAGGTGGAGAAGGTGGAGAATGTGGAGAGGGAGAAGGTGGAGAAGGAGAAGGTGGAGAAGGTGGAGATGGAGAAGGTGGAGAAGGTGGAGATGGGGAAGGAGGAGATGGAGAAGGTGGAGGAGGTGGAGATGGAGAAGGTGGAGAAGGTGGAAAATGAGAAGGTGGAGAAGGTGGAGATGGAGAAGGTGGAGATGGAGAAGGTGGAAATGGAGAAGGTGGAGAAAAAGGAGATGGAGAAGGTGGAGAAGGTAGAAAATGAGAAGGTGGAGAAGATGCAGGAGGTGGAGATGGAGAAAGTGGGGATGGAGAAGGTGGAGAAGGGAGAGAGGAAGAAGATGGGGATGGAGAAGGTGGAGAAGGTGGAGATGGAGAAGAGGGAGATGGAGAAGGTGGGGACACAAAGCCCTGGGGCCACCACGAGGAGAGGAACCCATGGGGCCACCTCAAGATGAACCCATTGGGCCACCATGGGGAGAAGAAGCCATGGGACCACCTCAAGATGAACCCATTGGGGCCACCTCAAGGAGAGGAACCCATTGGGGCCACCTCAAGATGAACCCATTGGGGCCACCTCAAGATGAACCCATTGGGCCACCTCAAGATGAACCCATTGGGGCCACCTCAAGGAGAGGAACCCATTGGGGCCACCTCAAGATGAACCCATTGGGGCCACCTCAAGATGAACCCATTGGGCCACCATGGGGAGAAGAAGCCATGGAACCACCTCAAGATGAACCCATTGGGGTCACCTCAAGGAGAGGAACTCATTGGGGCCACCTCAAGATGAACCCATTGGGGTCACCTCAAGGAGAGGAACCCATTGGGGCCACCTCAAGATGAACCCATGGGGCCACCTCAAGGAGAGGAACCCATTGGGGCCACCTCAAGATGAACCCATGGGGCCACCTCAAGGAGAGGAACCCATTGGGGCCACCTCAAGATGAACCCATTGGGGCCACCTCAAGGAGAGGAACCCATTGGGGCCACCATGGGGAGAGGAACCCATTGGGGCCACCTCAAGGAGAGGAACTCATTGGGGCCACCTCAAGATGAACCCATGGGGCCACCTCAAGATGAACCCATTGGGGCCACCTCAAGGAGAGGAACCCATTGGGGCCACCTCAAGATGAACCCATTGGGCCACCTCAAGATGAACCCATGGGGCCACCTCAAGGAGAGGAACCCATTGGGGCCACCTCAAGATGAACCCATTGGGGCCACCTCAAGGAGAGGAACCCATTGGGGCCACCTCAAGATGAACCCATGGGGCCACCTCAAGGAGAGGAACCCATGGGGCCACCTCAAGATGCACCCATGGGGCCACCTCAAGATGAACCCATTGGGCCACCTCAAGGAGAGGAACCCATTGGGGCCACCTCAAGATGAACCCATTGGGGCCACCATGGGGAGAAGAAGCCATGGAACCACCTCAAGATGAACCCATGGGGCCACCTCAAGGAGAGGAACTCATTGGGGCCACCTCAAGGAGAGGAACCCATTGGGGCCACCATGAGAGGAGGAACCCATGGGGCCACCTCAAGATGAACCCATGGGGCCACCTCAAGGAGAGGAACCCATTGGGGCCACCATGGGGAGAGGAACCCATTGGGGCCACCTCAAGGAGAGGAACCCATTGGGCCACCTCAAGATGAACCCATGGGGCCACCTCAAGGAGATGAACCCATGGGGCCACCTCAAGATGAACCCATTGGGCCACCATGGGGAGAAGAAGCCATGGGACCACCTCAAGATGAACCCATTGAAGCCACCTGAAGGAGAGGAACCCATTGGGCCACCTCAAGGAGAGGAACCCATTGGGGCCACCATGGGGAGAGGAACCCATTGGGGCCACCTCAAGATGAACCCATGGGGCCCACCCCGAGGAGAAGCAGCCTTGGCCCCCCCCCCCCCAGGTCCCACCTTGGCGCGCTCGGCGTCGCGCGCGCTCTGGCCCAGCAGGAAGACGGTGAGCGAGGGGGTCTTGGGCTTCTTGGAGATGTTGATGAGCTCCTTGAGGCGGGGGACGCCCAGGGTGACGTTCTTGGCCGAGACCCCGGCGTAGTGGAAGGTGTTGAGGGTCATCTGGGTGGCCGGTTCGCCCAGGGACTGCGCCGCCAGCGCCCCCACCATCTCCCCAGGGTGGGCCTGGTGGGGGGGGGGGGACAACAGGCGTCAGGGGGGTGGGGGGGGGGGCCCAGGGACCACCCCACAGCTGGACACGAAGCCCCCCGAGATGTGGCTCCACGAAGATCCCGGCTCTGGACCCCAAGGATGACCCCAATGTGGACCCAAACCCATCCTAAAGGGGGTCCCAAAGCCAGATCTGACCCCACCACCATCCACAGGGGCACCTGGGGGTCTCCAAAACCAACCCCAGAGGTGGACACGAAGCCCCCCGAGATGTGGCTCCACGAAGATCCCGGCTCTGGACCCCAAGGATGACCCCAATGGGGTCCCAAACCCATCCTAAAGGGGGTCCCAAAGCCAGATCTGACCCCACCACCATCCACAGGGGCACCTGGGGGTCTCCAAAACCAACCCCAGAGGTGGACACGAAGCCCCCCGAGATGTGGCTCCACGAAGATCCCGGCTCTGGACCCAAGGATGACCCAAATGTGGACCTAAGGACATCCCAAATGGGGTCCTAAACCTCCACATCCAACCCCACCACCATCCACAGGGACACTGGGGGTCCAGAGGCCACCCCAGAGCTGGACACGAAGCCCCCCGAGATGTGGCTCCACGAAGATCCCGGCTCTGGACCCCAAGGATGACCCCAATGTGGACCCAAACCCATCCTAAAGGGGGTCCCAAAGCCAGATCTGACCCCACCACCATCCACAGGGGCACCTGGGGGTCTCCAAAACCAACCCCAGAGGTGGACACGAAGCCCCCCGAGATGTGGCTCCACGAAGATCCCGGCTCTGGACCCCAAGGATGACCCAAATGTGGTCCCAAACCCCCAAATCTGGTCCCCAAACCTTCAGATCTGGTCCCAAAAACTCCAGTTCTGGTCCCAAAAAGTCCAGTTCTGGTCCCAAACCCCCAGATCTGGTCCCAAAATCTCCAAAACTGACCTCAAACCTCCAAATCTGGTTTCAAACCTGGTCCCAAAACCCCAAATCTGGTCCTGAACCTCCATAACTGACCTCAAAACCCCCAAATCTGGTCCCAAAACTCCAGTTCTGGTCCCAAACCTCCAGAACTGGTCCCAAAACCCCATAAGTGACCTCAAACCCCCAAATCAGGTCCCAAACCCCCAGATCTGGTCCCAAACTTCCAAATCTGGTCCCAAAACTCCAAATCTGGTCCCAAAACCCCGTAAGTGACCTCAAACCTCCAGATCTGCTCCCAAATCCGGTCCCAAACCTCCAGATCTGGTCCCAAACACCCAAATCTGGTCCCAAATCAGGTCCCAAACCCCCAAATCCGGTCCCAAACCCCCAAATCCGGTCCCAAAGCTCCAAATCTGGTCCCAAAACCCCATAAGTGACCTCAAACCTCCAGATCTGGTCCCAAACCTCCAAATCAGGTCCCAAACGCCCAAATCTGGTCCCAAAACCCCCAAATCTGGCCCCAAAACCCCATAAGTGACCTCAAACCTCCAAATCTGGTCCCAAACCTCCAGATCAGGTCCCAAACTTCCAAATCTGGTCCCAAATCAGGTCCCAAATCTGGTCCCAAACCCCCAAATCTGGTCTCAAACCCCCAGATCTGGTCCCAAACTTCCAAATCTGGTCCCAAATCAGGTCCCAAACCTCCAAATGTGGTCCCAAACCCCCAAATCCGGTCCCAAAGCTCCAAATCTGATCCCAAAACCCCATAAGTGACCTCAAACCCCCAGATCTGGTCCCAAAAACTCCAGATCTGGTCCCAAACCCCCAGAACTGGTCCCAAACCCCCAAATCAGGTCTCAAACCTCCAAATCTGGTCCCAAATCAGGTCCCAAACCTCCAAATCAGGTCCCAAACCCCCAGAACTGGTCCCAAATCCCCAAATCTGGTCTCAAACCTCCAAATCAGGTCCCAAATCAGGTCCCAAACTTCTAAATCTGGTCCCAAATCAGGTCCCAAACCCCAAATCAGGTCCCAAACCCCCAGATCTGGTCCCAAACCTCCAAATCTGGTCCCAAATCTGGTCCCAAAACCCCATCAGTGACCTCAAACCTCCAGATCTGGTCCCAAACTTCCAAATCTGGTCCCAAAACCCGAAGTCTGGTCCCAAATCCCCAAATCTGGTCTCAAACCCCCAAATCTGGTCTCAAATCAGGTCCCAAACCTCCAAATCAAGTCCCAAACCCCCAGAACTGGTCCCAAACCCCCAAATCTGGTCTCAAATCTGGTCCCAAACCTCCAAATCAGGTCCCAAAGCTCCAAATCAGGTCCCAAACGCCCAAATCAGGTCCCAAACCCCCAGATCTGCTCCCAAACTTCCAAATCTGGTCCCAAATCAGGTCCCAAACCCCAAATCAGGTCCCAAAGCTCCAAATCTGGTCCCAAACCTCCAGAACTGGTCCCAAACCCCCAAATCTGGTCCCAAATCAGGTCCCAAACCTCCAAATCAGGTCCCAAAGCTCCAAATCAGGTCTCAAACCCCCAAATCCGGTCCCAAACCCCATAAGTGACCTCAAACCTCCAGATCTGGTCCCAAACCCCCAAATCAGGTCCCAAATCAGGTCCCAAACCCCCAGATCTGGTCCCAAACTTCCAAATCTGGTCCCAAATCAGGTCCCAAACCCCAAATCAGGTCCCAAAGCTCCAAATCTGGTCCCAAACCTCCAGAACTGGTCCCAAACCCCCAAATCTGGTCCCAAATCAGGTCCCAAACCTCCAAATCAGGTCCCAAAGCTCCAAATCTGGTCCCAAACGCCCAAATCAGGTCCCAAACCCCCAGATCTGGTCCCAAACTTCCAAATCTGGTCCCAAATCAGGTCCCAAACCCCAAATCAGGTCCCAAAGCTCCAAATCTGGTCCCAAACCTCCAGAACTGGTCCCAAACCCCCAAATCTGGTCCCAAATCAGGTCCCAAACCTCCAAATCAGGTCCCAAAGCTCCAAATCAGGTCCCAAACCCCCAAATCCGGTCCCAAACCCCATAAGTGACCTCAAACCTCCAGATCTGGTCCCAAACCCCCAAATCAGGTCCCAAATCAGGTCCCAAACCCCCAGATCTGGTCCCAAACTTCCAAATCTGGTCCCAAATCAGGTCCCAAACCCCAAATCAGGTCCCAAAGCTCCAAATCTGGTCCCAAACCCCCAGATCTGGTCCCAAATCAGGTCCCAAACCCCCAAATCCGGTCCCAAACCTCCCAATCCGGTCCCAAATCCATTCCCACCCCCCCCCTCCCCCAGGTCCTCTCCTCACGATGGCCTGGTTGAACTTGGACTCGATCTCTCCCAGCAGCCAATCGAAGGCCTCCCCGCTGAGCCGGAACTCCTCGACCATGCGGCGGCTGCAGAGGGTGGAGCGGAGGTGGATGTTGAAGAGCAGCGTCGCGTTCTCCTGCGCCTGACGGCTCAGGGGGTCGTCCCCGTTGACGATCACCAGCTTCCGGCTCAGCTCCTTCACCCCTGCGGAGGACACGGGGGGGCCCTCAGCTCCTCGAGGACCTCTCGGCTCCTCAGGAACCTTCTCGGGACCCTCAGAACCTCCGTGGTGGGCATCGAGGTTCTCAGGTTCTCCAGAACCTTCTCAGGTCCTCCAGAACCTTCTTGGCTATCATTGGGTTCTCAGGTTCTCCAGAACCTTCTCAGGTCCTCAAGAACCTTCTCGGTGGTCATTGAGGTTCTCAGGTTCTCCAGAACCTTCCTGGTGGTCATTGAAGTTCTCAACTCCCCCAGAACCTTCTCGGTGGTCACTGAGGTTCTCAGGTTCTCCAGAACCTTCTCAGGTCCCTCAGAACCTTCTCGGTGGTCATTGAGGTTCTCAGGTTCTCCAGAACCTTCTCAGGTCCTCAAGAACCTCCTTGGTTATCATTGGGTTCTCAGGTTCTCCAGAACCTTCTCAGATCCCTCAAAACCTTCTTGGCTATCATTGGGTTCTCAGGTTCTCCAGAACCTTCTCAGGTCCTCAAGAACCTTCTTGGTTATCATTGGGTTCTCAGGTTCTCCAGAACCTTCTCAGATCCCTCAAAACCTTCTTGGCTATCATTGGGTTCTCAGGTTCTCCAGAACCTTCTCAGGTCCTCAAGAACCTTCTTGGTTATCATTGGGTTCTCAGGTTCTCCAGAACCTTCTCAGGTCCTCAAGAACCTTCTTGGTTATCATTGGGTTCTCAGGTTCTCCAGAACCTTCTCAGGTCCTCAAGAACCTTCTTGGTTATCATTGGGTTCTCAGGTTCTCCAGAACCTTCTCAGGTCCTCAAGAACCTCCTTGGCGGGCATTGAGGTTCTCAACTCCCCCAGAACCTCCTTGGTGGGCATTGAGGTTCTCAGGTTCTCCAGAACCTTCTCAGGTTCCTCAGAACCTTCCTGGTGGTCATTGAGGTTCTCAGGTTCTCCAGAACCTTCCTGGTGGTCATTGAGGTTCTCAATTTCCCCAGAACCTTCTTGGTGGGCATCGAGGTTCTCAGGTTCTCCAGAACCTTCTCAGGTCCTCCAGAACCTTCTTGGTTATCATTGGGTTCTCAGGTTCTCCAGAACCTTCTCAGGTTCCTCAGAACCTTCTCAGGTTCCTCAGAACCTTCTCGGTGGTCACTGAGGTTCTCAGGCTCTCCAGAACCTTCCTGGTGGTCATTGAGGTTCTCAACTCCCCCAGAACCTTCTTGGTGGGCATCGAGGTTCTCAGGTTCTCCAGAACCTTCTCAGGTCCTCAAGAACCTTCTTGGCTATCATTGGGTTCTCAGGTTCTCCAGAACCTTCTCAGATCCCTCAAACCCTTCTTGATGGTCATCAAGGTTCTCAACTCCCCCAGAACCTCCTTCGTGGTCATTGAGGTTCTCAGGTTCTCCAGAACCTTCTCAGGTCCTCCAGAACCTTCTTGGTTATCATTGGGTTCTCAGGTTATCCAGATCCTTCTCAGGTTCCTCAGAACCTTCTTGGTGGTCACTGAGGTTCTCAGGCTCTCCAGAACCTTCCTGGTGGTCATTGAGGTTCTCAACTCCCCCAGAACCTTCTTGGTGGGCATCGAGGTTCTCAGGTTCTCCAGAACCTTCTCAGATTCCTCAGAGCCTCCCTGGTGGTCATTGAGGTTCTCAGGTTCTCCAGAACCTTCTCAGGTCCTCAAGAACCTCCTTGGTGGTCATTGAGCTTCTCAACTCCCCCAGAACCTCCTCAGTTATCATTGGGTTTTCAGGTTCTCCAGAACCTTCTCAGGTTCCTCAGAACCTCCGTGGTGGGCATCGAGGTTCTCAGGTCCTCCAGAACCTTCTCAGGTCCTCAAGAACCTTCTTGGCTATCATTGGGTTCTCAGGTTCTCCAGAACCTTCTCAGGTCCTCAAGAACCTTCTTGGTTATCATTGGGTTCTCAGGTTCTCCAGAACCTTCTCAGGTCCTCAAGAACCTTCTTGGTTATCATTGGGTTCTCAGGTTCTCCAGAACCTTCTCAGGTCCTCAAGAACCTTCTTGGTTATCATTGGGTTCTCAGGTTCTCCAGAACCTTCTCAAGTTCTCAAGAACCTTCTTGGTTATCATTGGGTTCTCAGGTTCTCCAGAACCTTCTCAGGTCCTCAAGAACCTCCTTGGCGGGCATTGAGGTTCTCAACTCCCCCAGAACCTCCTTGGTGGGCATTGAGGTTCTCAGGTTCTCCAGAACCTTCCCAGGTTCTTCAGAACCTCCTTGGTGGTCACTGAGGTTTTCAGGTTCTCCAGAACCTTCCTGGTGGTCATTGAGGTTCTCAACTCCCCCAGAACCTTCTCGGTGGTCATTGAGGTTCTCAGGTCCTCCAGAACCTCCTTGGTGGGCATCGAGGTTCTCAGGTTCTCCAGAACCTTCTCAGATTCCTCAGAGCCTCCCTGGTGGGCATCGAGGTTCTCAGGTTCTCCAGAACCTTCTCAGGTCCTCCAGAACCTCCTTGGTGGTCATTGAGGTTCTCAACTCCCCCAGAACCTCCTCAGTTATCATTGGGTTTTCAGGTTCTCCAGAACCTTCTCAGGTTCCTCAGAACCTCCCTGGTGGGCATCGAGGTTCTCAGGTTCTCCAGAACCTTCTCAGATCCCTCAAAACCTTCTTGATGGTCATCAAGGTTCTCAACTCCCCCAGAACTTTCTTGGTGGGCATTGAGGTTCTCAGGTTCTCCAGAACCTTCTCAGGTCCTCCAGAACCTTCTTGGTTATCATTGGGTTCTCAGGTTATCCAGAACCTTCTCAGGTCCTCAAGAACCTTCCTGGTTATCGTTGAGGTTCTCAGGTTCTCCAGAACCTTCTCAGATCCCTCAGGAACCTCCTTGGTGGTCATTGAGGTTCTCAGGTCCCCCAGGACCTTCTCAGTTCTCCAGAGCCCCCCGAGCCCTTCTGAGGAGGACCCCGAGAGCCCCAGAACCTTCCAGGAGGTCCCGGAGGTCTCCCCCCAACTCACCCTCCACCACCTTGACCGGGTGAAGGTCGGACGGGAGGCGGGAGTTGATGTGGAAGATCTTCTGGGCGTTCCAGATCATCCGCAGGAGGTTACAGGGGAGCACGACCTGGGGGGCAACGGGGGGTCAGCGGCACGAAACGGGGTGGAGACCCCAAAAATGGGGGGGGAGACCCCAAAAATGGGGGGGGAGACCCCAAAAATGGGGAGGAACCACCCAAAAATGGGGGTGGAGACCTCAAATATGGCGGTGGAGACACCAAAAATGGGGGTGGAGACACCAAAAATGGGGGTGGAGACCCCAAAAATGGGGGTGGAGACACCAAAAATGGGGGGGGAGACACCAAAAATGGGGAGGAACCACCCAAAAATGGGGGTGGAGACCCCAAAAATGGGGGGGAGACACCAAAAATGGGGGTGGAGACACCAAAAATGGGGGGGAGACCCCAAAAATGGGGAGGAACCACCCAAAAATGGGGGTGGAGACCTCAAATATGGCGGTGGAGACACCAAAAATGGGGGTGGAGACCCCAAAAATGGGGGGGGAGACCTCAAAAACGGGGGGGGAGACCCCAAAAATGGGGAGGAACCACCCAAAAATGGGGGTGGAGACCTCAAATATGGCGGAGACACCAAAAATGGGGGTGGAGACACCAAAAATGGGGGTGGAGACCCCAAAAATGGGGGTGGAGACCCCAAAAATGGGGGGGGAGACACCAAAAATGGGGGTGGAGACACCAAAAATGGGGGTGGAGACACCAAAAATGGGGGTGGAGACCCCAAAAATGGGGGGGGAGACCCCAAAAATGGGGGGGGAGACACCAAAAACGGGGGGGGAGACACCAAAAATGGGGGGGGAGACCCCAAAAATGGGGGGGAAACCTCAAATATGGGGGTGGAGACCCCAAAAATGGGGGGGGAGACACCAAAAATGGGGGTGGAGACCCCAAAAATGGGGGGGAGACACCAAAAATGGGGGTGGAGACCTCAAATATGGGGGGGGAGACCCCAAAAACGGGGGTGGAGACCCCAAAAATGGGGGTGGAGACCCCAAAAATGGGGGGGAGACACCAAAAACGGGGGTGGAGACCCAAAAATGGGGGAGGAACCACCCAAAAATGGGGGGGAGACACCAAAAATGGGGGTGGAGACCCCAAAAATGGGGGGGAACCACCCAAAAATGGGGGTGGAGACACCAAATATGGGGAGGAACCACCCAAAAATGGGGGTGGAGACCCCAAAATGGGGGTGGAGACACCAAAAATGGGGGTGGAGACCCCAAAAATGGGGTGGAGACCCCAAAAATGGGGGGGAGACACCAAAAATGGGGAGGAACCACCCAAAAATGGGGGGGGAGACACCAAAAATGGGGGTGGAAACCCCAAAAACGGGGGGTGGAGACCCCAAAAATGGGAGGAACCACCCAAAAATGGGGGGGAGACACCAAAAATGGGGGTGGAGACCCCAAAAACGGGGGTGGAGACCCCAAAAATGGGGAGGAACCCACCCAAAAATGGGGGGGAGACACCAAAAATGGGGGTGGAGACCCCAAAAATGGGGGGGAACCACCCAAAAATGGGGGTGGAGACACCAAATATGGGGAGGAACCACCCAAAAATGGGGGTGGAGACCCCCAAAATGGGGGTGGAGACACCAAAAATGGGGGTGGAGACCCCAAAAATGGGGTGGAGACCCCAAAAATGGGGGTGGAGACACCAAAAATGGGGGGGAGACACCAAAAAATGGGGAGGAACCACCCAAAAATGGGGGGTGGAGACCTCAAATATGGCGGTGGAGACACCAAAAATGGGGGTGGAGACCCCAAAAATGGGGGGGGAGACCCCAAAAATGGGGGGGGAGACCCCAAATATGGCGGTGGAGACCTCAAATATGGCGGTGGAGACCCCAAAAATGGGGGTGGAGACCCAAAAATGGGGAGGAACCACCTGGGGTCCCTGGGTGGTTTTGTTTAGGGTTCTGGGTGGTCCCTGGGGGTGGTTTTGGGGGTCCCCTGGGTGGGTTTGGGGTCCTGGGTGGTCCCTGGGGTGGTTTTGGGGTCCCAGGGGGTGGTTTAGGGGTCCCTATATTGGTTCTGGGTCCTGGGGGGTCCCTGGGTGGTTCTGGGTGGTTCTGGGTGGTCCCAGGGGGTGTTTTGGGGTCCCAGGGGGTGTTTTTGGGTTCTGGGTGGTTCTGGGTGGTCCCAGGGGGTGTTTTTGGTCCCAGGGGGTGTTTTTGGGGTTCTGGGTGGTTCTGGGTGGTCCAGGGGGTTTTGGGGTCCCAGGGGGTGTTTTTGGGGTTCTGGGTGGTTCTGGGTGGTCCCAGGGGGTGTTTTTGGGATCCCAGGAGGGTGGTTTTGGGGTCTCCTGGGTGGGTTTTGGGGTCCTGGGTGGTCCCTGGGGGTCATTTTGGGGTCCCAGGGGGTGTTTTTGGGGTGCTGGGTGTCCCAGGGGGTGGTTTTGGGATCCAGGAGGGTGGTTTTGGGTCCATAGGGGTGGTTTTGGGGTCTCCTGGGTGGGATTTGGGTCCTGGTGGGTTCTGGGGAGGTTTTAGGGTCCAGGGGGTGGTTTTGGGGTCCTGGGTGGTCCCAGGGCTTGGTTTTGGGGTCCCTGGGTGGTTCTGGAGTGGTTCTGGGTGCTTCTGGGTGGTTTTAGGTGGTCCTGGGTGGTCCCAGGGGGTGGTTTCGGGGTCCCTGTGTTGGTTCTGGGGTCCTGGGGGGTCCTGGGTGGTTCTGGGTGGTTCTGGGTGGTTCTGGATGGTCCCAGGGGGTGTTTTTGGGGTCCCAGGGGGTGGTTTTGGGGTCCTGGGTGGTCTCAGGGCTTGGTTTTGGGGTCCCTGGGTGGTTCTGGAGTGGTTCTGGTGCTTCTGGGTGGTTCTGGGTGGTTTTAGGTGGTTCTGGGTGGTCCCAGGGGGTGGTTTCGGGGTCCCTGTGTTGGTTCTGGTGTCCTGGGGGGTCCCTGGGTGGTTCTGGGTGGTTCTGGTGGTCCCAGGGGTGTTTTGGGGTCCCAGGGGGTGTTTTTGGGGTTCTGGGTGGTTCTGGGTGGTTCTGGGTGGTCCCAGGGGGTGTTTTTGGGGTACTGGGTGGTTCTGGGTGGTCCCAGGGGGTGGTTTTGGGGTCCCATAGGGCTGGTTTTGGTCCCAGTGGGTGGTTTTAGGGGTCCCAGGGGGTGGTTTTGGGGTCCTGGGTGGTTCTGGGGAGGTTTTAGGGGTCCCAGGGGGTGGTTCTGGGGTCCTGGGGGGTCCCTGGGTGGTTCTGGGTGGTTCTGGGTGGTCCCAGGGGTGTTTTTGGGTTCTGGTGGTCCTGGGCGGTCCCAGGGGTGTTTTTGGGGTTCTGGGTGGTCTTGGGTGGTCCCAGGGGGTGTTTTTGGGGTTCTGGGTGGTTCTGGGTGGTTCTGGGTGGTCCCAGGGGGTGTTTTTGGGGTCCAGGGGGTGTTTTGGGGTTCTGGGTGGTCCTGGGTGGTCCCAGGGGGTGTTTTTGGGGTTCTGGGTGGTTCTGGGTGGTTCTGGGTGGTCCCAGGGCTGGTTTTGGGTCCCAGTGGGTGGTTTTGGGGTCTCCTGGGTGGGATTTGGGGTCCTGGGTGGTTCTGGGGAGGTTTTAGGGGTCCCAGGGGGTGGTTCTGGGGTCCTGGGGGTCCCTGGGTGGTTCTGGGTGGTTCTGGGTGGTCCAGGGGGTGTTTTTGGGGTTCTGGGTGGTTCTGGGTGGTCCAGGGGGTG
>JAUMJL010002389.1:0-16310 GCA_033558185.1 Dromococcyx pavoninus | reverse complement strand
GATGTTGCCGAAGCCGCTCTCCCGGGGGGCCGTGGGGAGCAGCTCGGGGGGGTCCAGGGGCTGCAGCCTCAGGTGTTGCAGCACAGAGGTGAAGAAGAGGAAGAGCTCCTGCCTCGCCAGGGACTCCCCCAGGCACACGCGCTTCCCTGGGGGGCGGGGGGCAACGGGGGGTCTGTGGGGGTCATTGAAGGGGACCTGGGGGGGTTCCAGGGGGGTTTGGAGGGGTTAAAGGGGTCCCCATGGGGTCCAAGGGTCGTTGAGGGGGTTAAGAGGGTCCCTGTGGAGTCCTGGGGGGTGATGGGGGGGCAAGGGTGGTCCTGGAGGGGTTAAGGGGGTCTCTATGGGGTCCAGGTGGGCATTCGGGGGCTTAAGGGGGTCCCATGGGGTCCGAGGGGTTCGGGGGGGGTGTCTAGGCGTGTCATTAAGGGGGGGTCTGGGAGGGTCCCAGGGGGGTTTGGAGGGGTTAAAGGGGTCCCTATGGGGTCCTGGGGGGCATTGGGGGGTACCTGGGGGGGTCCCAGGGAGGTTTGGAGGGGTTAAAGGGGTCCCCATGGGGTCCAAGGGGTCGTTGAGGGGGTTAAGGGGGTCCCTGTGGGGTCCTGGGGGGTGATGGGGGGGTCAAGGGTGGTCCTGGAGGGGTTAAGGGGGTCCCTATGGGGTCCTGGGGTCATTGGGGGGGTTGAGAGGGGTCCCGGGGGGGTTGGAGGGGCTAAAGGGGTCCCCATGGGGTCCTGGGGGTCATTGAGGGGAGTCCCAGGGGGATTTGGAAGGGTTAAAGGGGTCCCTACGGGATCCTGGGGGTCATTGGGGGGGTCCCCATGGGGCTTGGAGGGGTTTGGGCGTTCGGGGGGAGTCATGAGGTGGAGGGGGGACACTTGGGGGTCCTGGGAGGGGGGGTCCCGAGTCCCCCCCATGGGGGTCACGGGGGGGGTTAAATGGGTCCCTATAGGGGTTTAGGGGGGTCGGGGGTCCCCATGGCGTCCGGGGGGGGGGGGGTTGGGGTGTCGGGGGGGGGGTTGGGGTTCAAGGGGGGGTTCGGGGGCTCAGAGGGGGTCGAGGGGGGGACACACCTGGGGGTCCTGGGTGGGGGATCCAGAGCCCCTCTCATAGGGGATTAAGGGGTCCCTATGGGGGTTTAGTGGGTTCGGGGGGTCCCCATGGGATCGGGGGGGGGGGGGGTTCCGGGGGGATTTTGGGGGTTCAGAGGGGGTCGTGGGGGGGGACACACTTGGGGGTCCTGATGGGGGGGGTCCAGAGCCCCTCTCATAGGGGATTAAGGGGTCCCTATGGGGGTTTAGGGGGGTCGGGTGGTCCCATGGGATCGGGGGGGGTTGGGGGTTTTGGGGCGGGTTTTGGGGTTCGGGGGGGGTTGGGGGTCCCCCCGGGGGGAGTCAGTTTTGGAGGGGGGGGGTCGGTACCTGAGGAGAAGGGCACAAAGGCCTCGTTGCGTTTGAAGGAGCCGTTTTCGTCCAGGAAGTTTCGGGGGTCGAAGGTTTGGGGGTGTTTGAAGTGGGAGGGGTCGTGGAGGGCAGAACTGAGCAGGGGGTAAACGTCAGTGCCCTGGGGGGGGCAAAAGGGGGGGCAAGAGGGGGTCATATCTGTACCCTGGGGGGGCAAAAGGGGGGTGACATCGGTGTCAGGGGTGGAAAACGGGGGGGGGGGGGGGGCAGGGGGTGTCACATCTGTGCCCTGGGGGGGGCAAAAGGGGGCAAGGGGGGGGTCACATTTGTGCCCTTGGGGGGGCAAAAGGGGGGTGACATCGGTGCCCTGGGGGGGGCTAAAGGGGGAGGGCAAGAGGGGGTCACATCAGTGCCCTGGGGGGGGCAAAAGGGGGGGTAAGGGGGGTCATAAAGGTGCCCGGGGGGGCAAGGGGGGGGTCATATTGGTGCCCAGGGGGGGCAAAGGGGGGGGGCAAGAGGGGGTCACATCTGTGCCCTGGGGGTGGGCAAAAGGGGGGTGACATCGGTGCCGGAGGGAGCAAAGGGGGGGGGGGCAAGGGGGGATCACATTGGTGCCCTGGGGGGGGCAAAAGGGGGGGTAAGGGGGGGTCATAAAGGTGCCCTGGGGGGGCAAAGGGGGGGCAAAGGGGGTGGGGGAGGTCACATCGGTGCCCCGGGGGGGGCAAAAGGGGGCAAGGGGGAGGTCACATAAGAGCCCTGGGGGGGCAAAAGGGGGCAAGGAGGGGGTGACATCGGTGCCAGGGGGGGGACAAAAGGGGGGTAAGGGGGGTCATATCGGTGCCCCGGGGGGGCAAGGGGGGGTCATATTGGTGCCCAGGAGGTGGTAAAAGGGGGGGGGGCAAGAGGGGGTCACATCTGTTCCCTGGGGGGGGGCAAAGGGGGAGGGACACAAGGAGGGGTCACGGTGCCCTGGGGGGGGGGTCAAGTCAGTGCCAATGGGGGGAGGAGGGGGGGGCAATGGGGTGGGAATGGAGAAGATGCAGGGAACAGGATCCATGGTTGAGCATCCAAGAAACAGGACCCATGGAGCAGGACCCATGCAGGAGGACCCTTGGAGAAGGTCCCATGGAGCAGGACCCCTGGAGGAGGCCCTGTGGAGCAGGACCCATGGAGCAAGACCCATGGAGAAGCATCCAAGAAGCAGGACCCATGGAGCAGGATCCATAGAGCAAGACCCATGGAGCAGATCCCATGGAGCAGGTCCCCTGGAGAAGCATCCAAGAAGCAGGTGCCATGGAGCAGGAACCCTGGAGCAGGACCCATGGAGCAGATCCCATGCAGGAGGACCCATGGAGCAGTTCCATGGAGCAGGACCCATGGAAGAGGCACCGTGGAGCAGGACCCATGGAGAAGCATCCAAGAAGCAGGATCCATAGAGCAAGACCCATGGAGTGGGACCCATGGAGCAGGACCCATGGAGCAGGATCCATGGAGCAAGACCCATGGAGCAGGACCCATGGAGAAGCATCCAAGAAGTGGGGACCCATGGAGCAGGATCCATACAGCAAGACCCATGGAACAAGACCCATGGAGAAGCATCCAAGAAGCAGGACCCATGGAGCAGGACCCCTGGAGCAGGTCCCATGCAGGAAGACCCATGGAGCAGTTCCATGGAGCAGGTTCCATGGAGCAAGACCCATGGAGCAGTTCCATGGGGCAGGACCTATGGAGGAGGCCCCGTGGAGCAAGTCCCCTGGAGAAGCATCCAAGAAGCAGGACCCATGGAGCAGGACCCATGGAGCAGGACCCATGGAGCAGGACCCATGGAGAAGCATCCAAGAAGCAGGACCCATGGAGCAGGATCCATAGAGCAAGACCCCTGGAGTAGCTCCCATGGAGCAAGTCCCCTGGAGAAGCATCCAAGAAGCAAGTCCCATGGAGCAGGACCCATGGAGGAGCATCCAAGAAGCAGGACCCATGCAGGAGGTCCCATGGAGCAGGTTCCATGGAGCAGCTCCCATGGAGCAGGACCCATGCAGCAAGACCCGTGGAGGAGATTCCATGCAGGAGAACCCATGGAGCAGCTCCCATGGAGCAAGACCCATGGAGAAGCATCAAAGAAGCAGGACCCATGGAGCAGATCCCATGGATGAGATCCCATGCAGGAGGTCCCATGGAGCAGTTCCATGGAGCAGGACCCATGGAGAAGCATCAAAGAAGCAGGTTCCATGGAGCAGCTCCCATGGAGCAGGACCCATGAAGCAACATCCAAGAAGCAGGACCCATGGAGGAGGTCCCATGGAACAAGACCCATGGAGCAAGACCCATTGAGCAGTTCCATGGAGGAGATCCCATGCAGGAGGTCCCACGGAGCAGGTTCCATAGAGCAAGACCCATGGAGCAGTTCCATGGAGCAGGACCCATGGAGCAGGATCCATAGAGCAAGACCCATGGCACAGGTCCCATGGAGGAGATCCCATGGAGCAGATCCCATGCAGGAGGACCCATGGAGCAGTCCCATGGAGCAGGTTCCATAGAGCAAGACCCATGGAGGAGATCCCATGGAGCAGATCCCATGCGGGAGGACCCATGGAGCAGGATCCATGGAGCAGTTCCATGGAGCAGTTCCATGGAGCAGGACCCATGGAGCAGGTCCCATGGAGCAGTCCCATGTAGCAGGTCCCATGGAGCAGGACCCCTGCAGGAGGTCCCGTTGGAGGAGGAGGTCCCAGCGCCCACCTTGGGGATGAGGAAGCCCCGGAAGGCCGTGTCCCGCGTCACGCGGTGGGGGACGTTCATGGGGATGAGGTCGCTGCAGCGCTGGATCTCGTGCAGAACGGCCTCCGTGAAGGGCATCCGGGCGCGGTCGGCGAGGGACGGAACGCGGCTGCGTCCCACCACGCGGTCGATCTCCTCGTGGACCTTCTCTGGGGGGGGGGAACAGGGGGGTCTCTGGGGGTCTTGGGGGTCTGTGGGGGTCTTGGGGGTCTGGGAGGTCCCTATGGGTCTGGAAGGTCTCCATGGGTGGAGTTGAGGTCTCCATGGATGGATTTGAGGTCTCTATGGATCTTGGGAGGTCTCCATGGGTCTTGGGGGTCTCTGTGGGTCTGGGAGGTCCCCATGGGTCTGGGAGGTCTCCATGGGTGGAATTGAGGTCTCCATGGGTGGAGCCAAGGTCTCTATGGGTCTTGGGGGTCTCTGTGGGTCTGGGAGGTTCATGTGGGTATGGGAGGTCCCTATGGGTCTGGAAGGCCTCCATGGGTGGAGTTGACGTCTCCATGGATGGAGCCAAGGTTTCTATGGGTCTTGGGGAGTTCCCTATGGGTCTGGGTGGTCTCTATTGGTGGAGATGAAGTCTTTATGGATCCAGGTGGTCTCTATGGGTGGAGATGAGGTCCCTACGGGTTTAGAAGGTCCCTATGGGTCTGGGTGGTTCCCTATGGATCTGGGTGGTCCCTATGGGTGGAGATGAGGTCTCTATGGGTCTTGGAGGTCTCCACGGGTGGAGTTGAGGTCTCCATGGACGGATTCGAGGTCTCTGTGGGTCTTGGGAGGTCTCTATGGGTCTTGGGGGTCTCTATGGGTCTTGGAGGTCTCCATGGGTGGAGTTGAGGTCTCCATGGATGGATTTGAGGTCTCTGTGGGTCTGGGAGGTCCCTATGGGTCTTGGAGGTCTCCATGGGTGGAGTTGAGGTCTCCGTGGATGGAGCCAAGGTCTCTGTGGGTCTTGGGGGGTCTCTATGGGTCTTGGGGGTCTCTGTGGGTCTGGGAGGTCCATGTGGGTCTGGGAGGTCTCCATGGGAGAAGTTAGGGTCTCCATGGATGGAGACGAGGTTTCTATGGGTCTTGGGAGGTCTCCGTGGATGGATTTGAGGTCTCTGTGGGTCTTGGGAGGTCTCTATGGGTCTTGGGGGTCTCTATAGGTCTGGGAGGTCTCCATGGGTGGAGTTGAGGTCTCCATGGATGGATTTGAGGTCTCTATGGGTCTTGGGGGTCTCTATGGGTCTTGGAGGTCTCCATGGGTGGAGTTGAGGTCTCCATGGATGGATTTGAGGTCTCTGTGGGTCTTGGGAGGTCTCTATGGGTCTGGGAGGTCTCTATTAGTGGAGATGAAGTCTTTATGGATCCAGGTGGTCTCTATGGGTGGAGATGAGGTCCCTATGGGTCTGGGTGGTCTCTATGGGTGGAGATGAGGTCCCTACGGGTTTAGAAGGTCCCTATGGGTCTGTGTGGTCTCTATGGGTGGCGTTGAGGTCCCTATGGGTCTGGGTGGTCTCTATGGGTGGCGTTGAGGTCCCTATGGGTCTGGGTGGTCTCTATGGGTGGAGATGATGTTCCTATGGGTTTAGAAGGTTCCTATGGGTCTAGGTGGTCTCTATGGGTGGAGTTGAGGTCCCTATGGGTCTGGGAGGTCCCTGTGGGTCTGGGTGGTCTCTATGGGTGGAGATGAGGTCCCTATGGGTCTGGGAGGTCCCTATGGGTCTGGGTGGTCTCTATGGGTGGAGATGAGGTCCCTATGGGTCTGGGTGGTCTCTATGGGTGGAGATGAGGTCCCTACGGGTTTAGAAGGTCCCTATGGGTCTGTGTGGTCTCTATGGGTGGAGATGAGGTCCCTATGGGTTTAGAAGGTCCCTATGGGTCTGGGTGGTCTCTATGGGTGGCGTTGAGGTCCCTATGGGTCTGGGTGGTCTCTATGGGTGGAGATGATGTTCCTATGGGTTTAGAAGGTTCCTATGGGTCTAGGTGGTCTCTATGGGTGGAGTTGAGGTCCCTATGGGTTTAGAAGGTCCCTATGGGTCTGGGTGGTCTCTATGGGTGGAGATGAGGTCCCTATGGGTTTAGAAGGTCCCTATGGGTCTGGGTGGTCTCTATGGGTGGAGATGAGGTCCCTATGGGTCTGGGTGGTCTCCATGGGTGGAGTTGAGGTCCCTATGGGTTTAGAAGGTCCCTATGGGTCTGGGTGGTCTCTATGGGTGGAGATGAGGTCCCTATGGGTCTGGGTGGTCTCTATGGGTGGAGATGAGGTCCCTATGGGTTTAGAAGGTCCCTATGGGTCTGGGTGGTCTCTATGGGTGGAGATGAGGTCCCTATGGGTTTAGAAGGTCCCTATGGGTCTGGGTGGTCTCTATGGGTGGAGATGAGGTCCCTATGGGTTTAGAATGTCCCTATGGGTCTGGGTGGTCTCTATGGGTGGAGTTGAGGTCCCTATGGGTCTGGGAGGTCCCTCTGTGTCTGGGTGGTCCCCGTGGGTTGCTCGGGGGGTCCCCATGGCTGGGTGGGGGGGGTCCCCACTGACCCTCCACCTCCGGGTGCCTCATGAGGAAGAGGAAGCCGAAGCGCAGGGTGGAGCTGACGGTCTCCGTCCCCGCGAAGAAGAGGTTGAGGGTCGTCAGCTCCAGGTTCTCCATCGTGAACTCCGAGTTGGGGTTGTCCTTCTCCTGCCGAGGGGAGGGGGAGAAGGGACCACCCATGGGTGCTCAGGGCCCATCGGGGCGCTCAGCATCACCCGTGGGGGCTCAGGACCACCATCAAATCTTGAGGTCCTCCCAGGACACGCAGGGTCAACCATGGGTGTTTGGGACCACCCTGGACACCCAGGAGTCTTCAGGACCACCTTGGACATCGAGGATCACCCATGGGTGCTCAGGACCACCCTGGACATTCAGGACCACCCCTGGGTGCTCAGGACCACCCTGGACATGCGGGACCTTCCATGGGTTCTCAGGACCACCCTGGACACCCAGAATCTCCCATAGGTTCTCAGGACCACCCTGGACATCCAGGATCACCCATGGGTTCTCAGGACCACCTTTGGTTGCTCAGGACCACTCTGGACACCCAGGATCTCCTATGGGTGCTCTCAGGACCACCCTGGACACCCAGGCCCACCCCTGGGTGCTCAGGACCACCGTGGACACCCAGGACCACCTTTGGTTGCTCAGGACCACCCTGGACACCCAGGCCCACCCCTGCGTGCTCAGCATCACCATGGACATCTGGGAGCTCCCATGGGTTCTGAGGACCACCCTGGACACCCAGACCCACCCCTGGGTGCTCAGGACCACCCTGGACACCCAGGATCTCCCATGGGTTCTCAGGACCACCCTGGACACCCAGGATCACCCCTGGGTTCTCAGCATCACCGTGGACATCCGGGATCACCCATGGGTTCTCAGGACCACCCATGGGTGCTCAGGACCACCCTGGACACCCAGGATCTCCTATGGGTGCTCAAGACCACCCTGGACATCCAGGATCACCCCTGGGTGCTCAGGACCACCGTGGACACCCAGGACCACCTTTGGTTGCTCAGGACCACCCTGGACACCCAGGATCTCCCATAGGTTCTCAGGACCACCCTGGACCCCCAGGCTCACCCCTGGGTGCTCAGGACCACCCTGGACACCCAGGCCCACCTCTGGGTGCTCAGCATCACCGTGGACATCCGGGATCACCCATGGGTTCTCAGGACCACCCCTGGGTGCTCAGGACCACCCTGGACACCCAGGATCTCCTATGGGTGCTCAAGACCACCCTGGACACCCAGGCTCACCCCTGGGTGCTCAGGACCACCCTGGACACCCAGGATCTCCCATGGGTGCTCAGGACCACCGTGGACACCCAGGATCTCCCATAGGTTCTCAGGAACACCCTGGACCCCCAGACCCACCCCTGGGTGCTCAGGACCACGGTGGACACCCAGGACCACCTTTGGTTGCTCAGGACCACCCTGGACACCCAGGATCTCCCATAGGTTCTCAGGAACACCCTGGACCCCCAGACCCACCCCTGGGTGCTCAGGACCACGGTGGACACCCAGGACCACCTTTGGTTGCTCAGGACCACCCTGGACACCCAGGCCCATCTCTGGGTGCTCAGCATCACCGTGGACATCTGAGACTTCCCATGGGTTCTCAGGACCACCCATGGGTGCTCAGGACCACCCTGGACACCCAGGATCTCCTATGGGTGCTCAAGACCACCCTGGACATCCAGGATCACCCCTGGGTGCTCCGGACCACCATGGACACCCAGGACCACCTTTGGTTGCTCAGGACCACCTTGGACACCCAGGATCACCCCTGGGTTCTTAGCATCACCGTGGACATCTGGGACCTCCCATGGGTTTTCAGGACCACCCATGGGTGCTCAGGACCACCCTGGACATCCAGGATCTCCCATAGGTTCTCAGGACCACTCTGGACACCCAGGCCCACCTCTGGGTGCTCAGGACCACGGTGGACACCCAGGACCACCTTTGGTTGCTCAGGACCACCTTGGACACCCAGGACCACCTTTGGTTGCTCAGGACCACCTTGGACACCCAGGATCACCCCTGGGTTCTCAGCATCACCGTGGACATCTGGGACCTCCCATGGGTTCTCAGGACCAACCATGGGTGCTCAGGACCACCCTGGACACCCAGGATCTCCTATGGGTGCTCAAGACCACCCTGGACATCCAGGATCACCCCTGGGTGCTCCGGACCACCATGGACACCCAGGACCACCTTTGGTTGCTCAGGACCACCTTGGACACCCAGGATCACCCCTGGGTTCTTAGCATCACCGTGGACATCTGGGACCTCCCATGGGTTTTCAGGACCACCCATGGGTGCTCAGGACCACCCTGGACATCCAGGATCTCCCATAGGTTCTCAGGACCACTCTGGACACCCAGGCCCACCTCTGGGTGCTCAGGACCACGGTGGACACCCAGGACCACCTTTGGTTGCTCAGGACCACCTTGGACACCCAGGACCACCTTTGGTTGCTCAGGACCACCTTGGACACCCAGGATCACCCCTGGGTTCTCAGCATCACCGTGGACATCTGGGACCTCCCATGGGTTCTCAGGACCAACCATGGGTGCTCAGGACCACCCTGGACACCCAGGATCTCCTATGGGTGCTCAAGACCACCCTGGACATCCAGGATCACCCCTGGGTGCTCCAGACCACCGTGGACACCCAGGACCACCTTTGGTTGCTCAGGACCACCTTGGACACCCAGGATCACCCCTGGGTTCTCAGCATCACCGTGGACATCTGGGACCTCCCATGGGTTCTCAGGACCAACCATGGGTGCTCAGGACCACCCTGGACACCCAGGATCTTCCATAGGTTCTCAGGACCACCCTGGACCCCCAGGGCCACCCGTGGGTGCTCAGGACCACCCTGGACCCCCAGGCCCACCCCTGGGTGCTCAGCCCCCCCCAACCTTCTCCATCTGGAGGAGGAAGCAGTCGATGAAGTCCCTGGGCAGGGCGGGGTCCAGGGTGCTGGCGTTGCGGCGCACCCGGCGGGCGATGAAGGTCCTCATGCGGCCCAGCAGGTGGGGGATGCGCCGGTGGGGACCTGGCAGGTGCCGCAGGAGGGACTCGGCCATGTCGTACAGCTGGGGGAGGGGAGGAGCACCCGGCACCCTCAGCGCCCCCCACCCACCCAGGGACCCATCCTGATACCCCTCACACAGAGCGCTGAGGAACCCATGGAGGAGAACCCCAAAATATCACCCTGACCCCCACCCATGGACCCCATCCTGGTGAACCCCAACCCAACGTTCCCATCACCTTGACCCCCACCCTTGGAACTCACCCTGGAGAACCCCAAACCATCAACCTGACCCCCACCCAAGGAACCCATCCTGGAGAGCACCAAAACAAGGTTCCCACCACCCTGACCCCAAAAACATCACCTTGATCCCCACCCATGGAACCCATCCTGGAGAGCCCCAAAACATCGCCCTAACCCCCAATACATCACCTTGACCCCCACCCATGGACCCCATCCTGGTGAACCCCCACCCAACGTTCCCATCACCTTGACCCCCAGCCATGGAACCCACCCTGGAGAGCCCCAAAACAAGGTTCCCACCACCCTGAACCCCAAAACATCACCTTGATCCCCACCCAAGGAACCCACCCTGGTGAACCCTAACTCAACGTTCCCATCACCTTGACCCCCACCCAAGGAACCCATCCTGGAGAACCCTAAAACATCACCCTGACCCCCAGCCATGGACCCCATCCTGGTGAACCCCAACCCAACGTTCCCATCACCTTGACCCCCACCCAAGGAACCCATCCTGGAGAACCCTAAAACATCACCCTGACCCCCACCCATGGACCCCATCCTGGTGAACCCCAACCCAACGTTCCCATCACCTTGACCCCCACCCATGGGACCCATCCTGACCCCAACCCATGGTACCCATCACCTTGACCCCCACCCATGGGACCCATCCTGACCCCAACCCATCATTCCCACCACCCTGACCCCCCCCCAACCCATCACTCCCACCTCAACCTGTAGAAGCCGTGGTGAACCCCAACCCAACGTACCCACCACCCTGACACCCCCCCCCCATCTCCCCACCCACCCTGACCCCCACCCTGACCCCCCCACCCTTCTCCACCTGTGACCAGGAGGTGCTGATCTCCCGGAAGCTTTCGTTCATCATCTGGAGGAGCTCCAGGAACTCCTCGTCGCGGTAATCGAAGCGATCGCCGAAGACGATGGAGCAGATGACGTTGGAGACGGCTCGGCTCAGGTTGTAGGTGGGGTCAAAGGGCTCCCCTGGGGTGGGCACCACGGGGAGGTCACCACCCATAGGTGCTCCTCACCCAACCCACCACCCACCACCCATCCTGGCCCCCACCCACCACCCAGAACCCCCCCCCAACCCAGGTAGGATGGAGGTGGCACCAAAGGGTTCCTCTGTGATCAACCCAACAGGGGGGTCACCACCCATGGGTGCTCCTCAAGCCACCACCCTGAGCTCCACCCACCTCTCCGACCCCTCCAACCCAAGGTTCACCACCCATGAATGCTCCTCAAGCCACCACCCTGCCCCCCCCACCCATCTTGATGCCCCCCAACCCATCATCGTTGTTGGATCTGGCGCAGCTCAGGGTGGAGGTGGGATCGAAGGGTTCCTCTGGGATGGACCCAACGGGGAGGTCACCACCCATGGGTGCTCCTCGAGTCCCCCCCCACCCTCCCCAGCACCTCTGGTCTCGCGCAGCTCCTGCAGCAGGAACTGGGCCTCCTCCTGGATCCGTTCCTCGAGGCCTTTGCGCCCCATCCCGAAGTCCCTCAGGACGGTCAAGGAGAAGCGGCGGAGCTGGCGCCAGCGGTCGCCGTTGGAGAAGACAACACCTGGGTGGGTGGGGGGGAGGAACGGGGTGGGGTGGGGTGAGGAACCACCTGGGCAGGTGGAGGGGAACCCAAGGGGTGGAGGAACCCATGGGGTGAGCACCGAGGGGGAGGAGGACCCATTGGAGTTGGGTGATGGGAACCCATCGAGATGGGAACCCATGGGGATGGGAACCCATGGGGATGGACATCCATGGGGATGAACGGCCATGGGGAAGGGCACCAAGGAGGTGGAGAACCCATTGGAGAAGGTTGAGGAGAACCCATTGGAGAAAGTGAGGAGAACCCTTTGGAGAAGGTTGATGGGAACCCAAGGAGATGAGCACCAACGGGAAGAAGAACCCATTGGAGATGGTTGAGGAGAACCCATTGGAGATGTTTGAAGAGAACCCATGGGAGAAGGTTAATGGGAACCCATGGGATGAGCACCAAGGGGAAGGAGAACCAATTGGAGAAGGTTGAGGAGAACCCATTGGAGATGATTGAGGAGGACCAATTGGAGAAGGTTGATGGGAACCCGTGGTGATGAGCACCAAGGGGAAGAAGAACCCGTTGGAGATGGTTGAGGAGAACCCATTGGAGAAAGTTGAGGATAACCCTTTGGAGAAGGTTGATGGGAACCCATGGGATGAGCACCAAGGAGATGAAGAACCCATTGGAGAAGGTTGATGGGAACCCATGGGATGAGAACAAAGGAGGTGAAGAACCCATTGGAGAAGGTTGAGGAGAACCCATTGGAGATGGTTGAGGAGGACCCATTGGAGAAGGCTGATGGGAACCCATGGGATGAGCACCAAGGTGAAGGAGAACCAATTGGAGAAGGTTGAGGAGAACCCATTGGAGAAGGTTGATGGGACCCCACAGGGATGAACATCCAGGGGGAATGAGGACCATGAGATGAGCACCATGGAGGAGGAGAACCCATGGGATCTGGGTGATGGGAACCCTCGTTGATGACCAACCCAAGCGACGGCCACCAGGGTGGTGCCCCCCCCGTGTCCCCCCTCACCGTGTCCGTGGAAGGTGCTCTCCACCGTCGGCATCCGCCCGCGCCCCGCGAAGGCCTCGGCGTTGTCCACCAGGGCCTCCTTGACGGCCGCGTGGCCGCAGAGGACAACGACGGGACGGGAGCCCAGGTGGACCGTGAAGACCGGGCCATAGGAGCGGCTGAGCTGGGGACATTGGGGGGACGTTGGGATCATTGGGGGGACATTGGGATCATTGGGGGGACGTTGGGGACATTGGGGGGACGTTGGGATCATTGGGGACATTGGGGGACGTTGGGATCATTGGGGGGACGTTGGGATCATTGGGGACATTGGGATCATTGGGGACATTAGGGGGACATTGGGATCATTGGGGGACATTGGGGACATTGGGGACACGTTGGGATCATCAGGGGGACATTGGGGGGACATTGAGATCATTGGGGACATTGGGGGGACGTTGGGATCATTGGGGACATTGGGATCATTGGGATCATTGGGGACATTGGGGGGACATTGAGATCATTGGGGGGACATTGGGGACATTGGGGGGACATTGAGATCATTGGGGACATTGGGATCATTGGGATCATTGGGGACATTGGGGGGACATTGGGATCATTGGGATCATTGGGGACATTGGGGGGACGTTGGGATCATTGGGGACATTGGGACATTCGGGGGCATTGGGGACATTGAGATCATTGGGGGACATTGGGGGATGTTGAGGGGACATTGGGATCATTGGGAACATTGGGGACATTGGGGGGACATTGGGGACATTAGGGGGACGTTGGGTTCATTGGGGACATTGGGAACATTGGGATCATTGGGGACATTGGGGGCATTGGGATCATTGGGGGACATTTGGATCATTGGGGGGACATTGGGAACGTTGGGGGGACATTGGGAACATTGGGGACGTTGGGGGAACATTGGGGATATTGGGTGGGTCGTTGGGATCATTGGGGACATTGGGGGGGTCGTTGGGATCATTGGGGGACATTTGGATCATTGGGGACATTGGGGGACATTGGGGACACTGGGGACATTGGGGGGTCGTTGGGATCATTGGGGACATTGGGTGACATTTGGATCATTGGGGACATTGGGGGACATTAGGGACATCGAGGTGCAGAAGGTGACACGGGGGTGGGGGGTGACCCCAAGGACAGGGGGTGGCTTTGGGGCACAGGGGGTGACATCGGGATGACATTGGGGACAAGGGGGGGACATTGGGGCGCCGAGGGTGACCCGAAGGTGCCACTGGGGACCCGGGGGTGCCATTGGGGACACGAGGGTGACATCGGGGTGCAGGAGGTGACACTGGGGTGGGGTTGACCCAGTGGACAGAGGGGGGCTTTGGGGCACAGGGGGTGACCCGAGGGTGCCACTGGGGACCCCCGGGGTGCCTTGGGGACACAAGGGTGACATCGGGGTGCAGGGGGTGACACTGGGGTGGGGTTGACCCAGTGGACAGAGGGGGGGGTTGGGGTTCAGGGAGGGGCTTTGGGGCACAGGGGGTGACCCGAGGGTGCCACAGGGGACCCGGGGGTGACATTGGGAACACGAGTGTGACATCGGGGTGCAGGAGGTGACACTGGGGTGGGGTTGACCCAGTGGACAAAGGGGGGCTTTGGGGTGCAGGGGGTGGTTTTGGGGCACAGGGGGTGACCCGAGGGTGCCACTGGGGACCCCAGGGGTGCCTTGGGGACACCAGGGGTGACATTGGGGTGCAGGGAGTGACACTGGGGTGGGGGCTGACCTCGTGGACAGAGGGGGGCTTTGGGGTGCAGGGGGGGGCTTTGGGGCACAGGGGGTGACCCGAGGGTGCCACTGGGGACCCGGGGGTGACATTGGGGACACCGGGGGTGACATTGGTGTGCAGGGAGTGACACTGGGGTGGGGCTGACCCCGTGGATGGAGGGGGGCTTTGGGGTGCAGGGGGTGACCCGAGGGTGCCACAGGGGACCCCGGGGTGCCTTGGGGACACAAGGGTGACATCGGGGTGCAGGGGGTGACACTGGGGTGGGGTTGATCCAGTGGACAGAGGGGGGCTTCGGGGCACAGGGGGTGACCCGAGGGTGCCACTGGTGACCTGAGAGTGCCACAGGGGACCCAGGGGTGCCATTGGTGACCCCAGGGGTGACATCGGGGTGCAGGGGGTGACACTGGGGTGGGGTTGACCCCGTGGACAGAAGGGGGCTTCGGGGTGCAGGGGGTGGCTTTGGGGCACAGGGGGTGACCCGAGGGTGCCACTGGGGACCCGAGGGTGCCACAGGGGACCCGGGGGTGCCATTGGGGACACGAGGGTGACATCGGGGTGCAGGAGGTGACACTGGGGTGGGGTTGACCCCGTGGACAGAAGGGGATTCGGGGTGCAGGGGGTGGCTTTGGGGCACAGGGGGGTGACCCGAGGGTGCCACTGGGGACCCCGGGGGAGGGGGGGTGCCACCGGGGTGGGTGCCACCGGGGTGGGTGCCATCGGGGTCCCCACCTTGAGCAGCGACTGCAGGGTCCGGGCGGGCGAGATCTGCAGGAGGTTCCCGAGGAGGGGCAGCGGGGGGGGTCCTGGTGGCAGCCGCCCCCGGGGTCCCCTCCGCCGGGTGACGGCGACGAGGGCGGCGACGAGGGCGAGGACGAGGCCGCAGGTGACAAAGGTGGCTCCGTCCATGACCCCCACCCACCCCTGGGTGACCCTCGGGGTCCCCTTCAGGGGGACTTTTATGGGGACCGAGAGCGAGGGGCGGCTCCGGCGGGGGGAGGGGAGGGGCTGGGGGTGGCACCGGGGGGGGGGGGGGGGTGGCACCCGGGGGGTGGTGGCACTGATGGGGGTGGCACGGGACGCGTCCCCGTGGCCACACGTGTGGCCCCACGTGTGGTGGCCCCAAGACCCGGGCCGTGTCCCCCGGGGGTGATCCCGAGCCCCCAGGGGTGTCCCCAGGGGTGTCCCCGTGTCCCCGAGCCCCCAGGGGTGTCCCCAGGGGTATCCCTAGGGGTGTCCTCAGGGGCGTCCCCGTGTCCCCGAGCCCCCAGGGGTGTCCCCAGGTTTGTCCCCAGGGGTATCCCTAGGGGTGTCCCCAGGGGTGACCCCGGGGCTGTCCCTAGGGGTGTCCCCTTGTCCCAAGCCCCCAGGTGTGTCCCCAGGGGTATCTCTAGGGGTGTCCCCAGGGGTGACCCGAGGGGTGTCCCCAGGGGCGTCCCCCGTGTCCCTGAGCCCCCCAGGGGTGTCCCCAGGGTTGTCCCTCCCAAGACCTGGTCCTTGTCCCCAGGTCCCTGAGTGTCCCCAGGGGTGTCCCCCAGGTGTGTCCCCCCCGGGGGGTGTCCCCGAGCCCTGATCCCCAGGTGTCCCCCCACAGATGTCCCCGAAGTCCTGGTGCCACCTCCCCTCCCCACATGTGTCCCCCCTCCCCGGTCACGTGTCCTGGGGGGGGGGGGGGAGGGGGGGGGGCCGTTGCACAACACCCCCGGGCCACGTGACCAGGGAGAGGACACTTGGGGGGGAGGGAGGTGACACAAGGACAGCGCCCGGAGAGCAAACACCGCGGGCACGTGGGGGTCCCCGTGTCACCTGGGGGTGAACCCGTGACCTCCTGCCACCCCCCCTCCCCATGTTCCCAGCGCCACCAGGTGTGTTCCCAGGTGAGACCCCAGGTGTGTCCCCCATCCCCTCCAGGTGTCCCCAAGTCCCCTCTTGGGGTCCACCAGGTGTGTCCCAGTGTCCCCGTGGGAGTCCCCCACGTCCTCTCCTCTGCCCCCCCCCGTGTC
>JAUMJL010002388.1:0-24463 GCA_033558185.1 Dromococcyx pavoninus | reverse complement strand
CCCCATCCCCCATGGGTGCCCCATTCCCCTGGCACCCCTCACCTCCCCCATTCCCCCCATCCCCCATGGGTGCCCCATCTCCCGGGTGCCCCCCATCACCCATCCCCCTCAGTGCCCCCCATCCCCCCCCGGGTACCCCATCCCCCCTGGCACCCCTCGCCCCCCCCGCCCCCCCCGGCACCCATGGGCACCCCCTGACCCAAGGTGGCGCTGGCGCTCTGCAGCTCCTGGTCGGACACGTGGATGTGGACGCCGGCCTTGGGGGTGAAGGGGGGCACCCGCACCTGGCGCAGGAGCTCGGCCACCGCCCCCCGCTCCGCGCACCCCCCGATGCCGTAGCTCTGCGCGAACAGGTTGGCGGCCGCCACCACGTAGTCCAGGTGCAGGGGCTGCGAGGGCACCCATGGGTGTCAGCGGGAGGGGGGCGGCACCCAGAGCGGGGGGTTGTGGGGTGTGAACAGGTAAAGAGTGGGGGGAACAATAGGGAGGAAATGGGAACCAAAGGGAGGGGGAACCAAAGGGGGGGGGAATCAAGGGAGGGGGAACCAAAGGGAGGCAGAACCAAAGGGACGGGGAACCAAAAGGGGGGGAACCTAAGGGAGGGGGAAACAAAGGGGGGGGAACCAAAAGGAGGGGGGAACCAAAGGGAGGGGGAAACCAAAGGAAGGGGGAACCAAAGGGAGGGGGAAACCAAAGGGAGGGGGAACCAAAGGGAGGGGGAACCAAGGGACAGGGATCCAAAGGCGGGGGGGAACCAAAGGGAGGGGGGAAATAAAGGGGAGGGGGAACAAAGGACGGGGGATGGGATCAAAGGGGAGGGGGGACACAAAGGGAGGGGGACACAAAGGAGGGGGGGAACCAAAGGAGGGGGAGCTGGGATCAAAGGGGGACATACACACACAAAGGGGGGGGACCCAAAGGGGTGGTGGGACCCAAAGGGGAGGGTGGGGTGGGACACAAATGGGGGGGATCCAAAGGGGGGAGGGGGACCAAAGTGGGGGTGGGACACAAGGGGGGGAACCCAAAGGGGAGGGGAGGGGAATCCAAAGGGGTGGTGGGATCCAAAGGGGGGGCCTGGGGTGGGACACGAGGGGGGGGACCCAAAGTGGGGGTGGATGGGACACAAGGGGGAGGAGGAGGACCCAAAAAGGGGGCGGGGAAACTAAATGGGGAGCAGGGTGGGAACAAAAGTGGGGGGTGGGATAGGACCCAGAGGAGGGTGGGATGGGACCCAAAGGGGGGGGGGGGGGACCCAAAGGGGGGGGATATGGGACCCACAGGTGATGGTGGCACCCAGTGGTGACCAATGGCACCCAAGGCTGACACCCCTCACTCAACGGAGACAGATGGCACCCAGGGGTGAGGGTGGCCCCCAAGGGTGCCGGGGGGGCCCCCGACCCCCCCACTCACATTGTCGGGGTCGAACACCAGGGGGTGGGGGCAGCGCTTGGGCCCCGACCAGAAGAGGGTCCCCGAGCTTGTCTTCTGCAGGGGGCAAAGCAAGGGTTAACGAGGCAATTAGGGGCTGGGCAGTCTAATTAAGGATCAGGGATCGCTTAATGAGGGCAATTAATGAAGCTGGGAAAAAGGCAATAGAAGCAAATCAAGGTTTAGCATTAAAATTAAGGAGAAATTAAGAATTCACAGAGTAATAAAGGCATTAATGACAACAATTTAAAGGCTAATTGGGCAATTAAAGACCAATTGGAGCTCTAATTGAATCACTGAGTGTTAATAAGAATAATTACAGAGCATTATAGCTTAATCAGAATGATTAACAGTTAATGGGGCAATTAGAGAGCAATTAGGGACTAATGAGAGCAAGTATTAGATTGTTTAGTGTCGACAGGAATAATTAATGACTAATTAAGCACTAAATGGACAAATCAATTGGGTGAGAAGGGGTTAATGGGGTAATTAAAGGGCAGAGAAGAGTAAGGGACAGCAATTAAAGGGCAAAAGGAACAATTAAGGAGCAATTAAGGGTTAAAGGGGATTATTAGGGAACCTGAGGCTTAATGAGTTGTCCGGATCTCCCCCCCCCCTTCCCCCGAGCAGGACAACTCTGCCAGGGGAGGGGGCCCAGGTGGAGCTGCCCCAGGTGCAGCTGGTTTTGTGGAGCTGTCTCACCCCTTCACCACCCCAGGTGCCCCCAGGTGCCCCAGGTATCCCCAGGTGTCTCAGCTGACCCAGATGTACCAGGTGTCCCAGGTGTGCCAGGTGCCCCCAGGTGTTCCTAGTTGCCCCAGGTGTACCCAGGTGTCTCAGGTGCCCCAGGTGCCCCAAGCATTCCTAGTTGTCCCAGGTGTTCCTAGATGCCCCAGGTGTCCCCAGGCGCCCCAGGTACGCCAGGTGTGCCCAGGTGTGCCAGATGCCCCAGGTATATCACATGTCCCTAGTTGCCCCAGGTCTCCCAGGCGCCCCAGGTGTACCAATTGTTCCAAATTGTCCCAGGTGTCCCAGGTGCCCAGGTGTTCCTAGTTGCCCCAAGTATCCCAGGTGCCCCACCTGCCCCAGGTGTTCCTAGTTGCTCCAGGTGTTCCAAGTTGCCCCAGGTCTCCCAGGCGCCCCAATTGTTCCAAGTTGTCCCAGGTGTCCCACATGCCCCAGGTGTTCCTAGTTGCCTCAGGCGTTCCCATGTGCCCAAGGTGTTCCAAGGTGTCCCAGGTGTCCCAGGTGCCCCAGGCATTCCCAGGTGTCCCTAGTTGCCCCAGGTGTTCCCAGGTGCCCAAGGTGTTCCAAGTTGTCACAGGTGCCCCACCAGCCCCAGGTGTTCCTAGTTGCCCCAGGTATCTCAGGTGCCCCAGGTGTTCCCAGTTGCCCCAGGTGTTCCCAGTTGCCCCAGGTGTTCCCAGGTACCCCAGGTGTCCCCAGGTGCCCCAGGTGTTCCCAGGTACCCCAGGTGTTCCCAGTTGCCCCAGGCGTTCCCAGGTACCCCAAGGGTTTCCCAGTTGCCCCAGGTGTTCCCAGGTACCCCAAGGGTTTCCCAGTTGCCCCAGGTGTTCCCAGGTGCCCCAGGTGTCCCCAGGTGCCCCAGGTGTTCCCAGCTGCCCCAGGTGTTCCCAGGTGCCCCAGGTGTTCCCAGGTACTCCAGGTGTCCCCAGGTACCCCAGGTGTTCCCAGGTACCCCAGGTGTTCCCAGCTGCCCCAGGTGTTTCCAGGTGCCCAAGGTGTTCCAAGTTGTCACAGGTGCCCCACCAGCCCCAGGTGTTCCTAGTTGCCCCAGGTATCTCAGGTGCCCCAGGTGTTCCCAGTTGCCCCAGGCGTTCCCAGGTGCTGCAGGTGTTCCCAGTTGCCCCAGGTGTTCCCAGGTACCCCAAGGGTTTCCCAGTTGCCCCAGGTGTTCCCAGGTGCCCCAGGTGTTCCCAGGTGCCCCAAGGGTTTCCCAGGTGCCCCAAGTGTTCCCAGGTACCCCAGGTGTTCCCAGGTGCCCAAGGTGTTCCCAGGTGCCCAAGGTGTTCCAAGTTGTCACAGGTGCCCCACCAGCCCCAGGTGTTCCTAGTTGCCCCAGGTATCTCAGGTGTCCCAGGTGTTCCCAGTTGCCCCAGGTGTTCCCAGGTGCCCCAGGTGTTCCCAGGTGCCCCAGGCGTTGCCAGGTGCCCCAGGCGTTCAAAGGTGCCCCATGTGTTCCTAGTTGTCCCATGTGCCCCACCTGCCCCAGGTGTTCCCAGGTGCCCCAGGTGTTCCCAGGTACCCCAGGTGTCCCCAGGTACCCCAGGTGTTCCCAGGTACCCCAGGTGTTCCCAGGTACCCCAGGTGTCCCCAGTTGCCCCAGGTGTTCCCAGGTGCCCCAGGTGTCCCCAGGCATTCCCAGGTACCCCAGGTGTCCCCAGGTGTCCCTAGTTGCCCCAGGTGTTCCCAGGTGCCCAAGGTGTTCCAAGTTGTCACAGGTGCCCCACCAGCCCCAGGTGTTCCTACTTGCCCCAGGCGTTCCCAGGTGCCCCAGGTGTTCCCAGTTGCCCCAGGCGTTCCCAGGTGCTGCAGGTGTTCCCAGTTGCCCCAGGTATCTCAGGTACCCCAAGGGTTTCCCAGTTGCCCCAGGTGTTCCCAGGTACCCCAGGTGTCCCCAGGTGCCCCAGGTGTTCCCAGCTGCCCCAGGTGTTCCCAGGTGCCCCAGGTGTCCCCAGGTGCCCCAGGCGTTCCCAGGTACCCCAAGGGTTTCCCAGTTGCCCCAGGTGTTCCCAGTTGCCCCAGGTGTTCCCAGGTACCCCAAGGGTTTCCCAGTTGCCCCAGGTGTTCCCAGGTGCCCCAGGTGTTCCCAGGTACCCCAAGGGTTTCCCAGGTGCCCCAGGTGTCCCCAGGTGCCCCAGGTGTCCCCAGCTGCCCCAGGTGTTCCCAGCCGCACCCCCGGTGTCCCCCGTGCCCGTTTCTCACCTGCCCCGGCGGGAAGTTGTGGAGCAGCTGCCGGATGTTGTGGTTGTACTGGCGGTGCCAGTGCCGGCACGCCCAGGTGACGCAGTCGGCCCAGGTGCGCGGGCGCTCGCCCACCAGGCTGCGCTGCACGGCCTCCAGCACCTCCAGCGGCTGCGTCCCTGCCAGGCGCAGCGTGCGCTCCACGAACCGCGGGTCCCTGCGCACACACGGGGGGTCAGGGGGCACCGGGGGGGGGGCACCGGGCGTGACAGAGGGCAATGGGGGGCAATGGGGGCAACAGAGGGCAATGGGGGGCAGTAGAGAGAAATGGGGGGCAACAGAGGGCAATGGGGGGGGCACCGAGGGCAATAAAGGGCAATGGGGGACAACAGAGGGCAATGGGGGGCAACAGAGGGCAATGGGGGGCAACAGAGGGCAATGGGGGGCATCGGGGGGGGCGACAGAGGGCAACAGGAGGCAACGAGGGGGCACCAAGGGCAACAGAGGACAATGGGGGGGGCGACAGAGGCAATGGGGGCACCAGAGGGCAATAGGGGGCAATGGGGGGCGATAGAGGGCAGTGGGGGCACCGTGGGGGCACCAAGGGCACCAGAGGGCAATGGGGGGCAATAGAGGGCAATGGGAGGCGATAGAGGGCAGTGGGGGCACCGGGGGCATCCAAGGGCAATGGGGGGCGATGGGGGGCAATGAGGGGCGATGGGGGGCAATGAGGGGCAATAGAGGGCAATGGGGGGTGACAGAGTGCAATGGAGGGCAATGAGAGGCAATGGGGGGCAACAGAGGGCAATGGGGGGCAATAGGAAGCAATGGGGGTACAGGGGAGTAGGGGCAGCACAGGGGGGAAGAGGGGCTTCAGGGGGGGCACAGGGGGCAGAGGAGGTCACAAGGGGGCACGTGGGTGCAGGGGCAGCACAAGGGGGCACGGGGGAGCAGAGGGGCAATGGGGCTGCAGGGGGGGCACAGGGCAGGCACAGGGGGGCATGGGGGACACGGGGGAGGCACGGGGGGGCACGAGGGGGCGCAGGAGCAGCACAAAGGTGGCACGGGGGGGCATAGGGGGCACGGGAGGTATATGGGGGGCACAGGGGTGGCACAAGGAGTACATGGGGGGCAGAGGGGGGGCAGAGGGGGCACGGGGTGTCCCAGGGGGTCCCACCACCCACGTCAGGTACTGGTTGACGTTCTCCGCCGGCTGCTTGAAGAGCCCCTCGAACTCATCCCGTGCCCACTGCAGAGAGGGGGGGGGGTCAGGGGGCAACCGGGATCCAGGAGCTCCCCCGCCAAGGGGACCCCAAAAACAGAGGCACCCCCATGGGGCACTCAGGGACGGTGGAGCCCCTGTGGGTGCTGGGGAGCCCCTATGGATGTTGGGGAGACTCTATCGGTATTGGGGGACCCCTATAGAAACAAAAGCTCTATGGATATTGGGGGGTCCCTATGGATGTTTGAGGGATCCCTATGGGTTGTGGTGGACCCCTATGGGTGTTGGGGGGCTCTAGGGAAGGTGGAGCCCCTATGGACGGCTGCGGGACCCCTATGGATGTTGGAGGAACCCTATGGATGTCAGGGAGTCCCTATGGATGTTAAGGGAGCCCCTGTAGGTGTAGGAACCCCTATAGACGTTGGGGGGTCCCTATGGATACTGGAGGGTCCCTACAGATGTTAGGGGTCCCCTACAGATATTGGAGACCCTTATGGGTGCCGGGGGGTCCCTGTGGGTGTCCAAGAAGCCCTTTCTGAAGAAATCCAGGTCCCTGGCTGGCCCTGCCCCCCGTTGGCCCCACCCCTTGTTGGCCCCACCCCTCGTGTCCCCCCTTCCCGGTGGCCCCTCCCCTTCCCCAGTGGCTCTCCCCCCCCGGTGGCTCCTCCTCCCCGTGCCCCCGGTGACCCCGCCCACCCCCAGTGCCCTCTCCCCAGTGGCCCCAGCACCCCGTGGCCTCGCCCCCCTCCCCGGAGGCCCCGCCCCCGTTGGCCCCACCCTCCCCAGTGGTCCTGTCCCCGTTGGCCCAGCCCCCCTGCTTACGCCCTCCGTGGCCGTGACCCTTCCCCAGTCTCCCATTCCCCCCCAGGGGTCCCACTCCCTTCCCAGTTGGCCCTGCCCCCTGGTGACCCTGCCCCCCAGTGACTCCGCCCCCTCCCAGAGGCTCCACCTCAGTGGTCCCACCCCCTCCTCAGTGGATCCACCCGTGACTCCACCCCCTCTCCAGTTTCTCCACCCCCTCCCCTGTTGCTCCACCCCAGTGACTCCACCCCCTCCCCAGTAGCTCCACCCCAGTGACTCCATCCCTTCCCCAGTGGCTCCACCCCAGTTACCCTTCCCCATCCCCAGCGGCCCCGCCCCTGCCCTAGGCCCCACCCCCAACCTGCAGGGTGTGCTCGATGGCGTTGGGGAAGTTCTTGAGGGTGCAGATGGGGATGGCCTTCTCGGGGGGGTCCTGGCTGGAGCTGTAGGACTCACTTAGGAAGGGGATCACCACCTGCACGTTCCCCTTCGTCCCCAGCGTCCCCGACTCCAGCAGCGGCTTCCGGTAGTAGATGCACCTCCGGTCCATGTAGAGCCCTACGGCGGGGAGCACCCTCAGGCACCCGCCGCACCCCGGGGGGGGCCCTCAGCACCCTGAGGCTCCTACAGCACCCTGAGGTCCCTACAGGACTCCTGGTGGGTCCCCATAGCACCTGAGATCCCTACAGCACCCACACGGGTCCCCATAGCACCCCCAGGGGTACCTACAGCACCCACACAGGTCCCTATAGCACCTCCATAGGTCCCCACAGCAGCCTGAGGTCCCTACAGCACCCACACAGGTCCCTATAGCACCCCCATAGGTCCCTCTAGCACTCTGAGGTCCCTACAGCACCCACACAGGTCCCTATAGCACCCCCATAGGTCCCCACAGCAGCCTGAGGTCCCTACAGCACCCACACAGGTCCCCATAGCACCCCCAGGGGTTCCCACAGCTCCTGATGTCCCTACAGCACCCACACGGGTCCCTATAGCATCCTCAGGGGCCCTTCAGCACCCTGATTTCCCTACAGCATCCTGATGCCCCTACAGGAGTCCTGATGGGTCCCCCATAGCACCTGAGGTCCCCACAGGACCCCACACAGGTCCCTATAGCACCTCCAGGGGTCCTCATAGCACCTGACGTCCCTACAGCACCCACACGGGTCACTATAGCACCCCGCCCTGGGTCTCCATAGCACTCGGAGGTCCCTATAGCACCCTGAGGCCCCTACAGCACCCTTAGGCCCCCTACAGGACTCCTGGTGGGTCCCCATAGCACCTGAGGACCCTGCAAGCATCCCAAGATACCCCCCCCAGGTACCCCTTTCCACCTGCCCGAGACCCCCACATAGCTCCCCTCCCCAAACACCTCCAACTCCCAGTTGCCCCCCCAAGTTCCCCCCCCCCTCCCGGGTGCCCCTCAGATGCCCACCCCCAACCCACAGGTGCCCCCCAGATGCCCTCTCCCAACCTCCTGGCACCCCCAGATGTCCCCCCCCAAGCCCCAGGTGCCCCCCACGCACCCCTGCAACACCCCTGGCACCTCAAGGTGCCCCCCAGTTGCCCCCTCAACCCCCCGTTGCCCCTCCACACCCCTAGGTGACCCCTCCCCCCCCGCGGGTGCCACGCGGCGCTTCACGGGCGTCCACGTTGTCAAGGGCGTTGGCGACGCCATCGAGGCCCCTCGAAGAAGTCGTCGTCGTAGACAGCGCTCGGTGTCGGGGGCCGACGCGCTCGGGGCGGCTGCTCACGCGCAGCGCGGGGTTCATCTCCCGCACGGCGGCCCGCCGCCCCGCTCCGACTTCAGCTTCTGGGGAGGGGCGGGGCAGAGAGAGGAGCCATGCTCCCTCAGGATACCCCCCACTCCAGCCACGCCCTCTTTAAGCCACACCCCCTAAAAGGCCACCCCTGAAGACGCATCCCTCAAGTCCCACCCCTCGAATCCTGTTCAAACCCCTCAGGATGTGACCCTAAGCCCCACCCCCTCAGGACACGCCCCTTTAAACCCTGCCCTATCAAACCACACCCTCTGAAGCTCCACCCCTTGGGAAACGCCAACTCTCACCCCCTTAAGCTCCACCCCCTCAGGACACATCCCCTGGGATACCCCTCTTGGGAAATGCCTCCTTAAGCTCCAACCCCTCCTTAAGCCCCACCCTCTCAGGACACACCGAAGCCACGTCCCCCGTAACCCCTGCCCCCATAAGTCCCACCCCCTCAGGACACGCCCCATTAAACCCCACCCCAGAACACTGCATCAAGCTCTGCCCCCAAACCACGCCCCCGAAGGACTGCCCCATGGGAAACGCCAACTCTCACCTCCTTAAGCCATGCTGCCCTCATGCCCCACCCCCTCATGCCCCACCCCCCTAAAGCCCCTCCTCTGGACACGCCCTCCTAAACTCCACCACTCAATCCCCGCCCCCTGAAACCCCACCCCTTGGGACACATCCCCTAAGTCCCACCCCTCAAGCCCTGTCCAACCCCTCAGGACAATCCCTAAACCCCACCCCCTTCAGCCCCCCGAGGACACGCCCCATCAAGCACCGCCTCCCTCAGGGCACACCGCTTAGGCCCCGCCCCTGGGACACACCCACTGAAACCCCGCCCCTTGGGACACGTCTCTTAAGTCCCACTCCTCAAGCCCTGTCCCCCTCAGGACACATCTCCTTAAGCCCCACCCCTTCAGGCTCCGCCCATAAAGCCACGCCCCTAAACCCCCACCCCTCAGGACACACTCCTAAAGCCCCACCCCCTCAAGCCCCACCCCCTCAGGGCACACCCCCTTAAGCAGCAGCCTCTCAGGACATGCCCCTTAGGTCACACCCCCTTAAGCCCCACCCCTAACGACAATCATCTTAAGCCCCACCCCTTAAACCCTGCCACTCAGGACACACCCCCTTAAGCTCCACCTTTTAAACTCCCTCAGCCAATCAAAAGCCAAGACCACTCCTTGACATTGGCCAACTTAATGGTGCCATCTCCAAGAGGGTTCGTCCCCATTGGCTCTGCCCCCTGATCTCCTCCCATTGGTCCTCTGCCCCAGAGGCCCCTCTCCTTAATCCCCACCCCCTCGGCAACCCCCCCCCAAGCCAATCAAAAGCCAAGACCACTCGATCCTTGGCGTTGGCCAACTCAACAGTGGCCTCTTCACCTCAACGTTGACCAACCCGAGGTTGCCCAACTCAACGTTGACCAACTCAAGGTTGACCAACCCAATACTGACCAACCCAAGGTTGACCAAGCAAACGTTGACCAACCCAATGCTGACCAACCCAACGCTGACCAACCCAACGTTGACTAAGCCAACGTTGACCAACCCAACATTGACCAACCCAATGCTGACCAAGGCAATGTTGACCAACCTTCCAGCGGTTCCACCCCACAAGCTCCTCCCACCCACTTAGGCCCCTCCCACCACCCACTCCACCTTGTGACCTTCGGCCGTTAGCCAACTCAACCTTTGCCCTGCCTTGACGGTGGCTCCTACCTGGCTGACTCCCACCCACCCCCACAGACGCTCCACCTCCTCCTCTACCACCTGGCCCCGCCCCTCACCGTGACGTCCCAGGGCCGGAAGAGGAACTGCCGGTTGAGGTTGGACTTCTCGATGGTGTCCATGTCGGTGACGGTGACGCCGCCCTCGGGGCCGCAGCCAAGGCCA
Organism: Dromococcyx pavoninus; assembly: GCA_033558185.1. NCBI lineage: Eukaryota > Metazoa > Chordata > Aves > Cuculiformes > Neomorphidae > Dromococcyx > Dromococcyx pavoninus. The sequence goes on along the minus strand of JAUMJL010002388.1, from coordinate 14,420 downwards.
ATCATGGCAAAGTTCTTCAGGAGCTCGCAGCCGATGGCGCCTGCTCCCACCTGGGCCCAGGGACACGAAGGGACACGTGAGGGATACCTGGGGACACTTGGGGATGTGGCCTCAGTTGGCTGTGGAGGCTCAGAGACACTTGGGGACACTTGAAGGACACCTGGAGCCATGGCCTGAGGTGGTCGTGGAAGCTCAAGGACACTTAGGGACACTTGAGGGACACCTGGGGACACGGCCTGAGGTGGTCATGGAGGCTCGGGGACACCTGGGGACACGGCCTGAGGTGGTCATGGAGATTTGGGGACACCTGGGGACACAGGGGGACCTTTGAGGGTCACCTGGGGTACGTGGCCTGAGGTAGCTGTAGAGGCTCGGGGACACCTGGGGACACTTGAGGAACACTTGAGAACACTTGAGGGACACCTAGGGACACCTGGAGACTCTTCAGGGACACCTGGGGACATTTGAGGGACACTTGAGGACACGTGGGGACACGTGGGGACACTTGACAATGTGGTGTGAGGAGACCACAGAGTCTTGGAGACACGTGGGGCCACTCCAGGACACAGCCTGAGGTGGCTGTGGAGGCCTGGGGACACCTGGGGACCCTTGAGGGACACTTGGGGACACCTGGGGATGCAGCATGAGGTGGTCATGGAGTCTTGGGACCTTTGAGGGACATCTGGGGACCCATGGGGGTCACTGACCACAAAGTACTTCTGGGCGCCCAACTTCTCCTGCAGCTCCGCCCCGAAGACCGCGATCTGCCCGTCGTAGCGGCTGTTGCGCTGGGGACAACCCGGGCACCGTCACCACGGGGGGTACCACCTGCCCGGGGGCACCCATGGGGGACACCCCACCAGGGGGACACCCACGGGGACACCGGGGCCTCAGGGTGACCCCACGGAGATCCAACCCATGGGTGACCCCAAATGACCCAACCCATGGGTGACCCCAAGAAGATCCAGCCCATGGGTGACCCCACAGAGACTCAACCCATGGATGACACCAAGTAGATCCAACCCATGGGTGACCCCAAATGATCCAACCCATGGGTCACCTCAAATGAGCCAACCCATGGGTGACCCCAAAATGATCCAATCCATGGGTGACCCCACAGAGACCCAACCTTGGGTGACCCCAAATGAGCCAACCCATGGGTGACCTCAAATGAGCCAACCCACGGGTGACCTCAAATGACCCAATCCATGGGTGACCCCAAGGAGATCCAGCCCTGGGTGCCCCCCATAGGTGCCCCTGGGGTCTCTCACCGGGCGACACTGCTCCTCCGTCAGAAGGGTCTCCTTGTTCTCCTCGGGAAGACACTCCAGAGCGTCGAAGTAGAGCCACTGCGTGATGGGCGTGAACTTTCCGGACACGGCCTGCGGGGGGAGCCAGGGGACCAGGTGGGACCCAGGTGATGGGGGGGTACCAGGTGATGGGGGGAAACCCAGGTGACCAGGATGGGACCCAGGTGTTGAGAAGGACCCAGGTGATGGGGGGAACCCAGGTGATGGGAGGGAGCCCAGGTGTCCAGGATGGGAGGGAACCCAGGTGATTGGGGGGAACCAGGTAACCAGGATGGGACCCAGGTGATGGCGGGGGACCAGGTGTCCACGTGGGACTGGGTGCTCATGATGGGACCCAGGTGATGGGGGGAACACAGGTGATGGGGGAGGAACCAGGTGATGGGGGAGGAACCCAGGTGATGGGGGGGAACCCAAGTGATGGGGGGGAACCCAAGTGATGGGGGGGAACCCAAGTGACCAGGATGGGACCCAGGTGATGGGGGGGAACCCAAGTGATGGGGGGGAACCAGGTGACCAGGTGCGACCTAGGTGCTCATGATGGGACTCAGGTGATAGGCGGAAACCAAGGTGATGGGGGAACCCAGGTGACCAGGATGGGAACCAGGTGATGGGGGGAAACCCAAGCGACGGGAGGGGACTCGGCTGACCACAATGACAGCCAGGTGTCCAGGTGGGCCCCAGGTGCCACCCAGGTGCCCAGGTGGGTCCCAGGTGTCCAGGTGGGCCCCAGGTGGGCCCCAGGTGTGCGGTACCTTCATGACCTCCTGGGCGGCGAGGCCCCCGATGAAGGCGTTGACGGGCGCCAGGTCCCCCGTGGCCTGGAACGCCAACTCCCGCAGCAGCTCCTCGTCCAGGTCCTGCCCACCTGGGGCCACCTCACGCGCCAGGGCCACCACCTGGGCCGCGTCGCCCTGTAGGGGACGCGCGACGCTGGCAACACCCACCTGGTGCCCCCGCCCCCCAGTCCCCATCCCCACCTGGTGCCCCCCTCTCCCCATGTGGTGTTCCTCCCCAACACCGGTGCCCACCTGGTGCCCTCCCTGTCCCTACCTGGTACCGCCTCCCTGTGCCTACCTGGTGCCCTCTCCCCTGTGCCCATGTGGCCCCTCCCAGCTCCACCTGCCCTCTCTCCGTGCCCACCTGGTCCCCCCTCCCCTGTGCCCACCTGGCGCCCCACCCATCCCCACCTGGTGCCCCCCCCCCCAGACCCACCTGGTGCCCCCTCCCTTCTCCCCACCTGCTTCCCCCTTCTCTGTGCCCACCTGGTACCCTCTCCCCTCTCCCTATCTGCTCCTCCCCCTGTCTCCACCTGGTGCCCCCCCCCCCCCCCCCGTGCCCACCTGGTGCCCCCTCCCCTCTCCCCACCTGGTGCCCCCTCTCCCCTCCCCACCTGGTACCCCCTCCCCTGTTCCCCCAGACGCCCCCTCCCCTGTGCCCACCTGGTGCCCCCTCCCTACCTGGTGCCCCCCCCCAGTGCCCACCTGGTGCCCCCTCCCTTTTCCCCACCTGCTGCCCCCTCTCCCCTCCCCACCTGGTGCCCCTCCCCTGTTCCCCCAGGTGCCCCCTCCCCCGTGCCCACCTGGTCCCCACCTGATGCTCTCCCTTGCCCTCACCTGATGCCCCCCGGTGCCCCCCCTCTGCCCCCCCCCCTCCCGGTGCCCACCTGGTGTCGGGGGCGCGGGGGGCGCCCGTGCAGCCGCAGGAAGCGGTGCAGCCCCTGCCAGCCCCGGTGCAGCACCTGCGGCCGCTCGGCCTTGGCGAAGTCTGTGAGCAGGAACTGCGGCTCCGCCAGCGCCTCCCGGAGCCGCTCCTGCCGAGGAGAGAGGGACCAGTACGGACCAGTACAGACCAGTACAGACCAGTAGGGACAGGTACAGGCCAGTATGGACTGGTACGGATCAGTACGGACCAGTAGGGACCGGTACGGAGCAGTACAGACCAGTAGGAACCGGTACAGACCAGTACGGACCAGTAGGAACTGGTACAGACCAGTAAAAACCAGTAGGGACCAGTACAGATCAGTAGAAATCAGTACAGACCAGTAAGAATCAGTACACACCAGTATGGAGCAGTAGGAACCAATACAGACCAGCACGGACCAGCAGGAACCAGTACCAACCAGTAGGAACCAGTACAAACCACTATAAACCAATACAACCCAGTAGGAACCAGTATAAACCAGTACAAACAAGTGACCCTCAGTGCCTCCCACAGCTGCTCCTGCCAGAAACCAGTATAAACCAGTGACCCCCACTGCCTTCTGCAGTTGTGTCTGCCACAAACCAGTAAGAACCAGTAAGAACCAGGGCAAACCAGTGCCTCCCACAGCTGCGCCTGCCACAAACCAGTATAAACCAGCATGAACCATTATGAACCTGTATAAACCAGTACAAAACAGTGACCCCCACTGCTTTTCACAGCTGTGATTGCCACAAACCAGTAAGAACCAGTACGAACCAGTATAAGTCCGTACGAACAAAGTGACCTCCAGTACCTTGCACAGTTGCACCTGCCACAAGCCACTATAAACCAGTACAAACCAGCAGGACCCAGTATGACCCAGTATAAACCAGTACAACCCAGTAGGAACCAGTATAAACCAGTACAAACAAGTAACCCCAGAGCTGTGTCTACCACAAACCAGTATAAACCAGTACAAACCAGTGACCCCCACTGCCTTCTGCAGCTGTGTCTGCCACAAATCAGTAAGAACCAGTACAAACCAGTGTAAACCAGTGACCTCCCCAGCGCCTCCCATAGCCACATATGGAAGGAGAAACCAGTGCCAACCAGTGCTCCCCAGTCTCCTCCCAGTGCCTTCCATGGCCTCCCAGTCCCTCCCAGTGCCATACAGTCCCCCTCCCAGTGCCCTCCATTCCCTCCCAGTCGTCTCCCACTCCATCCCAGTCTGTCCCCAGTCCCTCCCAGTGCCACCCAGTTCCTCTCAATGCCCCCCAGTCCCTCCCAGTGCACCCCATTCCTCTCCCAGTGTCACCCAGACCTCTCCCACTCCCCCCAATCTATCTCCAGTCCCTCCCAGTGCTCCCCAGTGCCCCCCATTCCCCTCCCACTCAATTCCAGTCTGTCCCCAATCCCCTCCCAGTCCCCCCCAGTCCCCTCCCAGTGGCACTCACGAAGCGGATGTGCTTGGGCATCTTGACCTGGGTGACGATGCCCCCCCTCACGTAGTCCCCGAAGGTGCTGGTGTCGCCGATGCTGAACGTGTAGGGACCTGGGGGGGAGGGGGAGAGCATCACCGGGGGGGCCTATGGGGTGGGGGGAGGCACCCTATGGGGGGGAACCCTATGGAGGGGGAGGAGGTTGGCACTCTATGGAGGAGGGGGCACCCTATGGATGGGGGAGGGCACCCTATGGGGAGAAGGGGGCACCCTATGGGAGTTGTGCTATGGATGGGGGAGGGCACCCTATGGGGGGAGAACCCTATGGGGGGGGGCACCATATGGATGGGGGAAGGGGAAGGCGCCCTTTGGGGGGGCACTCTACAGAGGGGGGGAGGGCAGCCTATGGATGGGGGGGTGCCCTATGGATAGAGGATGGCACCCTATGGGGGGAAGGGGTGCCCTATGGAGGAGGTGGGCACCATATGGGGAGAAGGGGGCACCCTATGGGTGGGCACCCTATGGATGGGGGAGGGCACCCTATGGGGGGGAGGGTGCCCTGTGGAGGGGGGCACCCTATGGATGGGGGAAGGCACCCTATGGAGGCAGGGGGAGGGCGGTACCCTATGGAGGTGGAGGGCACCCTATGGGGAGGAGGAGGGTACCCTGGGGGGGGAAGGGGGCACCCTGTGGAGGGGGAAACCTAGGGAGGGGAAGGCGCCCTTTTGGGGGGGCACCCTACAGAGGGGGGAGGGCAGCCTATGGATGGGGGAGGGTGCCCTATGGGGGGAGGGGAGTGAGCCCTGGGGGAGGGGAGGCGCCCTATGGAGGGGGAAAGAGTGCCTTATGGAAGCCATTATGGATTTTGGGATCCCCTATGGACGTTGGGGAGCTCCTGTGGATGTTGGGGATCACCTACGGACACCAAGGAGCTTCTACGGACATCGGGGATCCCCTATGGATGTTGGGGAGCTCCTATGGATGATGGGAGCCCTTATGGACATTGGTGTCCCCTATGGATGTTCGGAGGTCCTATGGACCTTGAGGAGCTCCTATGGACATTGAGCTCCTATGGATGTTGAGCAGCCCCATGGGCGTTGGGAGCCCCTATGGACGTTGGAAGTCCCCATGGATGTTGAGGAGCCCCTATGGATCTTGGGGAGTCCCTTTAAATGTTGGGATCCCCTAAGGATGCTGGGGGGTCCCCTACGGAAGGTCCTGGGTGTAGCACCCACCCAGGACGCGGATCTCGACGGGGCCGCACTCGTTGAGCTCCTCCATCCCCTCCACCTCGGAGAAGGTGACGAAGTCCCCGCTCTCGAAGCCGTGACGAGCCTCGTCCAGACACGTGACCTCCCCGGGGCACCCCTGGGCACGGAGACACCAACCCCACGGAGACCCTGACCCACAGGGCACCCCACGGGGACTCCAAACCATGGGTGACCCCAAATGACCCAACCAATGGGTGACCCCAAGAAGACCCAACCCATGGGCGACCCCAAATGACCCAACCCTGGGTGACCCCCAATGATCCAACCAATGGGTGACCCCACGGAGACCCAACCCATTGGTGACCCCGAGAATCCCCGACCCATGGGCGACCCCAAATGACCCAACCCTTGGTTGACCCCAATAAGACCCAACCCTGGGTGATCCCAAATGACTCAACCCATGGGTGACCCCAAGGAGACCCAACCCATGGGTGACCCCCAAGGAGACCCAAACCATGGGTGACCTCAATAAGACCCAACTCATTGATGACGCCAAGGAGACCCAAACCATGGGTGACTCCAAGGAGACCCAACCCTGGGTGACCCCAAATGACCCAACCCTGGGTGACCCCAAGGAGCTCCAACTCATGGACGACCCCACTGAGATCCTACCCATGGGTGACCCCCAAGGAGACCCAACCCATGGGTGACCCAAGTAGACCCAAGCCATGGGTGCCCTCAAGGAGATGCCCACCCCTGGGTGCCCCCCCTGGTGGTACCTTGGTCACCATGGAGACCATGGCGCTGAGCGGGGGCTCCCCGGTGGGGTCGGTCACCACCATGTCCTCCCCAAAATCGCAGAAAAGCTGCCTAAAAAGGGGGTGTGGGGGGGTGGAGTCAGGAGAGGGGGGGTCTGGAACCTGGGGAACCCCCCTAGGGAGGTCCCTATGGGTGTTGGGGGGGACCCTATGGGTGTTGGGGGGGCACTATAGATATCGGGGTCCCCTATGGGTGTCGGGGATCCCTATGGGTGGTGGGAACTTCTATGAATATGGGGAGACCCTAAGGGTGTCGGGGGGGTCCCAAAGGTGTCAGGGAGCCCTAGGGATGTCAGGGGGCCCCTATAGGTGTCGGGAGGGTCCCCTATTGGCGTGGGAGGTCCTCTATGGCTGTCAGGGGTCCCTATGGGTGTCGAGGGTCCCCTATGGATGTCGGGGGGGCCCTATGTATGTCAGGGGTTCCCGTGGATGTCAGGGGGTCCCATGGATGTCATGGAGGGCCTATAGGTGATGGGGGTCCCTATGGGTGTGGGAGGTCCCCTATGGCTGTCGGGGGGGCCATATGGGTGTCGGGGGGTCCCGTGGATGTCAGGGGGTCCCTATGGATGTGGGGGGGTCCCTATGGGTGTGGGAGGTCCCCTATGGCTGTTGGGGGTCCCTATGGGTGTCGAGGGGGCCCTATGGGTGTCGGGGGATCCCGTGGATGTCACGGGTGCCCTATGGGTGTCAAGGGGTTGCTATGGGTGTGGGAGGTCCCATATGGGTGTCAGGGATCCCCTATGGGTGTTGGGGGGTCCTATGCGTGTCGGGGGGTCCCGTGGATATCAAGGGGTCCTTATGGGTGTCAGGGGTCCCATGGATGTCAAGGGGCCCCTATAGGTGTTGGGGGTCCCCTATGGGTGTCAGGAGGGCCCTATGGGTGTGGGAGGTCCCCTATGGGTGTCAGGGATCCCCTATGGGTGTTGGGGGGTCCTATGGGCGTGGGAGGTCCCCTATGGGTGTCAGGGGGTCCCTACGGATGTAGGGGGGGCCCTATGGGTGTCGGAGGTCCCATGGATGTCAGCGGGTTCCTATGGATGTGGGGGGTCCCTATGGATCTCAGGGGTGCCCTATGGGTGTTGGAGGCTTGCTATGGGTGTGGGAGGTCCCCTATGGGTGTCAGCGGTCCCCTATGGGTTTCGGGGGCTCCCTCTCACCCGAAGAGCCCCCGCGTGTCGGCCACAACCAGTTTGATGCCGCGGCTGTGGCAGAAATCCCCGACCCAGAGCTGCTCCTCCAGCGGCGAATTGGTCAGAACCACCACCTGTGGAGAGCTCCAGCTGTCCCTCTGTCCCCTCTCTGTCCCTCTGTCCTCACGTCTCTCCCCCCCATCCCTCTGTCCCTGCTCTGTCCCTCTGTCCCCCCCTCCTCTGTCCCCTCTATCCCTCTCTCTGTCCCCCCCGTCCCTCTGTCCAACCCTCCCTCTGTCCGTCCCCCTGTCCCCCGTCTGTCCCCCCTCTGTCCGTCCCCCCCATCCCTCTGTCTCAGATGTGAGGGGACACAGAGCAATGTGGGGGAGCTCAGACAGATGTGGGGGTGCAGCATGATGTGAGGGGACACAGCTCAAGGCAGGGGGCACAGACAGATGTGGAGGTGTCCAGCCAGATGTTGGAGGTGCAGCCAGATGTGAGAGAACCCGCAACAAGGCAGGGGACACCGAGAGATGTGGGGGGAGCACAGACAGATGTTTGGGGTGCAGCCAGATGTTAGGGACACAGACAGATGTAGGGGAGCCATCCAGATGTTCGGGGTGCAGCTAGATGCTTGGAAACACAGAGAGATTTGGGAAGAGCCTGACAGATGTCTGAGGTGCAGACAGATGTAGGCGACACAGCTCAAGGCAGGGGGCACAGACAGACGTGGGAGGAGTCATCCAGATGTGAGGGCACACGGATCAATGCAGAGAGACACAGAGAGATGTGTGAAGAGCACAGATATGGGGGGAGCCAGCCAGATGTTTATGGCACAGCCAGATGTGAGGGGACAAAGCTAAAGGCAGGGGGCCCAGACAGATGTGTCAGGAGCACAGACGGATGCGGAGAGAGCCATCCAGGTGTGTGGCAACACAGCTCAGTGTAGGGGTCACAGACAGATGTGGAGGTGTCCAACCAGATGTCTGCTGTGCAGCCAGATGTAAGGGGACACAAACAGATGTGGGCGGACACAGATGAATGCAGAGGCACAGACAGACATGGGAAGAGTAGAGACAGATGTGCAGGAGCCATTGACGTTCCGCGTGCAGCCAGATGTGAGTGGACACATCTCAAGGCAGTGGGCATGGACAGATATTTGAGCGCAGCGAGATGTGAGGGGTCACAGACAAATAGGGGGGAGCCAGATGTTTGTGGCTCAGCCAGATATGAAGAGACACAGCTAAGTGCAAGTGGCACAAACAGATGTGACAGGAGCACAGCCAGATGTGGAGGGTCGCAGCCAGATGTGAAGGGACACAGTTCAATGCATGGGCACAGAGAGATGTGGGAGGAGCCAGACTAAGATGTTTGGGAGCAGACAGATGTGATCGGACACAGACAGATATGCAGGGAGTCAGCCAGATGTTCAGCTTGCAGCCAAATGTGAGGGGACACAAATCAAGGCAGGGGGAGGTGTGGGGCAGCCAGACAGATGTGAAGGAGCCAGCCAGATGCCTGGGGTGCAGCCAGATGTGAGGGAACACAGCTCAATGCAGGGAGTGTGGCCAGATGTGTGGGAGCTACCAGATGTTTGGGGTACGGTCAGATGTTCGAGGGGGAAGCCAGATGTTCAGGGACGCAGATCAATGCAGGAGGCACAGAGAGAGGTGGGGGGAGCAGAGACAGACGTGAAGGAGCCAGCCAGATGTTTGGGCTGCAGCCAGATGTGAGGGGACCCAGTCGAAGGCAGGGAGGGGCATCCAGACAGATGTTGAGGGGGCCCCCATCCAGCTGTTGGGGTACCTGGAAGGGCGCCAGCAGGGCCTCGGAGAGCGGCTCCCGGGCGCTGCTCACGGCCACGTAAGCGTTGAGCTCGGCCAAGCGCGGCAGCGTCGCCTCCGCCCGGTTCTGCCCCACATCCTCCTCCCTCAGGTAGAACTGCAGAGGTACAAGAAAAGGTTAATTAATCCCTCCCTCCCTCCATTAATTAATTACCTCCCCAAGATTAACTAATTTTGATGTAATAAGGAGCTATCTCCCCGAACAAACCCCAATAAAGGATCACAGGGAGGAGGATTTAGCTCCCAGGAAGCCCAATCACCCCAGATGATGAATCCTCAATTACAGTAATTACATCCTTGATTAATTAATTAATGCTCCCATTAATCAATAACACTATGGAAGATGTTTATTTCCCCTAATGAGCCCAAATAACGACTGTAAGAGGGGATTAATTAACCCAAGAAGGGCATTTAGCTCCCCTGGAAACCTCATCACCCCAGAGAATGACCCCTCACAATCACTAATTACCACCCTGGTTATTTAATTAGTCTCCAAGTTAATTAATTACTCGATGGGGGGCTTTTCTCCCCTAATGAGCCCCAATAAGGACTGCAAGGGTGCATTAATTACCCCAAGGAGGGCATTTGGCCCCCACCGGCACAATTCCCCCCCCCAAGGCAACCCTTAAGGGAGGTTGTTAATTAGCATGGGGGTCGTTAATTAAGCCACGGTTCTAACAAGCTCACCTGTGAGGCCAGGTCTGCCCAGGTCGTGGGCTGGGGGTCGTGCAGGGTGACGGATTTGACCCCCCCAAGCACGAGGTTCTTGGCCACCTCCACGCCGAGGCCGCGCAGCCCCGACACCAGGACGTTGGACGTCTGCATCCGCTTCATCGCCTCATGGCCCAGCACGTACCTGGGGGGAGGGGACATGGGGGGGGGGGGCCCAAAACCAGGGGGTGAGAGTCCAGAGGCAGCCCCTCAAAACCATGGGAGGGGGTGGAGTCCATCAGGAATCCCCTAAAACCATGGGGAGGGGGTGAGTCCATACGAAGCCCCCAAAGCCGGGGCTCCATTTGGGGGTGAGTCCTTAAGGAGCCCCCAAAACCATGGGGAGGGGGGCAAGTCCATAGGGAGCCCCAAAACCATGGGGGGGGGGGCAAGTCCATTGGAGGGGAAGAGAATCCATAGGGAGCCCCTCAAAGCCATGGCGGAGGAGGCAAGTCCATAAGGGAGCCCCCCAAAACTATGGGGGGGAAGTCCATAGGGAGCCCCCAAAACCATGGTGGGGGGGACAGTCCATAGGGAGCCCCCCAAAGCCATGGGGGGGAGGGGGAGTCCACAGGGAGCCCCCAAAACCATGGTGGGGGGGACAGTCCATAGGGAGCCCCCCAAAGCCATGGGGGGGAGGGGGAGTCCACAAGGAGCCCCCAAAACCATGGGGGGGGGAGCGAGTCCATAGGGAGCCCCCCAAAACCATGGGAGGGGGCAAATCCATTGCAGGGGGAGACTGTAGGGAGCCCCCCAAAGCCATGGTGGGGGAGGCAAGTCCATAGGGAGCCCCCAAAGCCATAGGGGAGGGGGGTAATCCATAGGGAGCCCCCCAAAACCATGGGGGGGGGGGAGCGAGTCCATAGGGAGCCCCCAAAGCCATGGGGGGGGAGGGCAAGTCCATTGGAGAAGAGGGGGAGTCTATAGGGAGCCCCCAAAACCATGGTGGGGGGGACAGTCCATAGGGAGAACTCCAAAGCCATCTGGGGAGGGGGCGAGTCCATTGGAGGGAGGGGGTGTCTATAGGGAGCCCCCAAAGCCATGGGGGGAGGTGGAGTCCATAGGGAGCCCCCAAACCCATGGTGGGGGGGAATAGTCCATAGGGAGCCCCCAAACCCATGGGGGAAGGGGGAGTCCATAGGGAGCCCCCCAAACCATGGGGGAGTGAGTCTGTTAGAGGGGGACAAATCCATAGGGAGCCCCTCAAAACCAAGGGGGTGGGGGTGTGAGTCCATAGGGAGCCCCCAAAGCCATAAGTGTGGGGAGTCCATAGGGGGCCCCCAAAGCCATAAGGGAGGGGAGTTCATAGGGGGCCCCGAAAGTTGGGGGGGGGGGGGGCAAGGCCATAGGGAGCCCCTCAAAGCCATGTGGGGGCGGGGAGTCCATTGGAGGGGGACAAATCTATAGGGAGCTCCCCAAAATTTTGGGGGGGGAAGTCCATTGGGGAGGAGGGGCGAGTCCATAGAGAGCCACCCAAAGCCACGGGACATAGAGCCCCCTCCTCCCCAAATCCACATGACCTCCAAATCCATAGGGACACCCCCAAGAAAACTTACGCCCCCTCCCCCAAGCACCTATGGGCCCCCCCAAATCCATGGGAACCCTCAAGCACCTATGGAGCCCACCAAATCCTTGCCCCCCCCAAGCACCTATGGGCCTCCCCAAATCCCTATAGCACCCTCCAAATCCATAGGGACCCCTCCCAGAAAACTTATGCCCCCCCCAAAATCCATGGGCCCCCGCAAATCCGTGGGACCCCCTCAAGCACCTACGGGTACCCCCCAGATCCATGGGTCCCCCCCCAGCACCCATGGGTCCCCCCAAATCCCCGGGCCCCCCACTCACAGCTGGCGGGAGTAGAGCCCCTCGTCGATCTCGGCCTCGCCCCCGTTCTTCGCCATTCCCTGGGGACAACGGGGGGGCTGTCACCCAGGGAGGGGGCACCCGGGGGGGGGGGGGCACCAAAGTGGCACTGGGTGACACCAAAGTAGCGCTGAGGGACACCGAGTGGCACTGGGGGACACCAGGTGACCCCAGTGTGGCACTGGGTGACGCTGAAGTGGCAGTGGGTGACACCAGGTGAGAGCAAAGTGGCAATGGGTGACAGTGGAGTGGCAGTGAGTGACACCAAAGACACACTGGGGGACACCAAGTGGCACTGGGTGACACCAGGTAAGAGCAAAGTGGCACTGGGTGACACTGGGTGACACCTGGTGAGAATAAAGTCGCACTGGGTGACACTAAAGTAGCACTTGGTGATGCTGGGTGACACTGAAGTGGCACTGGGTGACACCAAAGCAGCATTGGGTGACACCAGGTAAGAGCAAAGTGGCACTAGGTGACAATGCAGTGGCAGTGGGTGACACCAGGTGAGAGCAAAGTGGCACTGGGTGACACTGAGTGGCAGCAAAGTGGCACCAAAGTGACACTGGGTGACACGAAAGCAGCACTGGGTGACAGTGGAGTGGCAGTCGGTGACAGTAAAGTCATACTGCTTGACACTGGGTAACATCAATGTGACACCAGGTGACACCAAAGCGGCACTGGGTGATGCTGGGTGACACAGAAGTGGCACTGGGTGACACCTGGTGACACCAAAGTGGCACTGGGTGACAGTGTAATGGCACTGGGTGACAGTAAAGTCACATCGCTTGACACTGGGTGACAACAACGCGACACCAGGTGACACCAAAGTGGCACTGGGTGACACCAAGTGAGAGCCACGCCCGCGGGGGGGGGGGTTCCGAGGCCACGCGGGTGACAGAGGGGACACTCACGTTGGCGGGGGTGGCGCTGGGGGATGCAGCGGGGGCGGGGGCGCGGCTGGAGCCCGTCGGTGCCTCGGACCCGGAGACGCGGCGCTTCTTCGACAGCGGGGAGCTGGACATCTGCGGGACACGGAGAGGGGTGACAGGGGACACGGGGGACAGGGGGGACAGGGGGACAGGGGGGAGCTGGACATCTGCGGGACACGGAGAGGGGTGACAGGGGACACGGGGGACAGGGGGGACAGGGGGGAGCTGGACATCTGCGGGACACGGAGAGGGGTGACAGGGGACACAGGGGGACAGGGGGGAGCTGGACATCTGCGGGACACGGAGAGGGGTGGCAGGGGACATGGGGGACACGGGGGACAGGGGGGAGCTGGACATCTGCGGGACACGGAGAGGGGTGACAGGGGACACAGGGGACGGGGGGAGCTGGACATCTGCGGGACACGGAGAGGGGTGACAGGGGACACGGGGGACACGGGGGACAGGGGGGAGCTGGACATCTGCGGGACACAGAGAGGGGTGACAGGGGACATGGGGGACAGGGGAGAGCTGGACATCTGCGGGACACGGAGAGGGGTGACAGGGGACATGGGGGACGGGGGACAGGGGGGAGCTGGACATCTGCGGGACATGGAGAGGGGTGACAGGGGACACGGGGGACAGGGGGGAGCTGGACATCTGCGGGACACGGAGAGGGGTGACAGGGACACGGGGGACAGGGGGGAGCTGGACATCTGCGGGACACGGAGAGGGGTGACAGGGGACACAGGGGGACAGGGGGGAGCTGGCATCTGCGGGACACGGAGAGGGGTGACAGGGGACACGGGGGACACGGGGGACAGGGGGGAGCTGGACATCTGCGGGACACAGAGAGGGGTGACAGGGGACATGGGGGACAGGGGGGACAGGGGAGAGCTGGACATCTGTGGGACACGGAGAGGGGTGACAGGGGACATGGGGGACGGGGGACAGGGGGGAGCTGGACATCTGCGGGACATGGAGAGGGGTGACAGGGGACACGGGGGACAGGGGGGAGCTGGACATCTGCGGGACACGGAGAGGGGTGACAGGGGACACGGGGGACAGGGAGGGGGGAGCTGGACATCTGCGGGACACGGAGAGGGGTGACAGGGGACACGGGGGACAGGGAGGGGGGAGCTGGACATCTGCGGGACACGGAGAGGGGTGACAGGGGACACGGGGGACAGGGAGACAGGAACAGCGGGGGACTGGAATGAAGACAGGGGGAGATGGGGACATCTGTGGGGACAGGGACAGCTGTGACAGAGACAGCATGGACACCAGACACGGGGACAGCGCCACATGTGGGGACATGGAGACAGGATCACACTTGGGGACAGCTGAAGGGATGCCAGGGACACCCAGGACCCCCGAGGTGACGTGGGGTGGCACCAAGGGACACACAGGGACAGAAGCATCACCAGGGTGGAGAGCGACAATGGGTGACGCTGGGGGTGGCACTGAGGGTGGTGGGTGACACAC
>JAUMJL010002387.1:0-42472 GCA_033558185.1 Dromococcyx pavoninus | reverse complement strand
CTCAGACCATTTTTTGGTTCCTCAGCCCATTTTTGGGTTCCTCAGCCCATTTTTGGGTTCCACAGCCCATTTTTTGGCCCCTCAGCCCATTTTGGGGTTCCTCAGCCCATTTTTGGGTTCCACAGCCCATTTTTTGGCCCCTCAGCCCATTTTTGGGTTCCTCAGCCCATTTTTGGGTTCCTCAGCACATTTTTTGGCCCCTCAGCCCATTTTTGGGTTCCTCAGTTCATTTTTTGGCCCCTCAGCCCATTTTGGGGTTCCTCAGCCCATTTTTGGGTTCCTCAGCCCATTTTTTGGCCCCTCAGCCAATTTTTGGGTTCCTCAGGCCTTTTTTTGGCCCCTCAGCCCATTTTTGGGTTCCTCAGCCCATTTTTGGTTCCTCAGCCCATTTTTGGGTTCCTCAGCCCATTTTTTGGGCCCCTCAGACCATTTTTGGGTTCCTCATCGCATTTTTGGGTTCCTCAGCCCATTTTTGTGTTCCTCAGCCCATTTTTGGGTTCCCTCAGCCCATTTTTTGGCCCCTCAGCCCATTTTTTGGCCCCCTCAGCCCATTTTTGGGTTCCTGAGCCCATTTTTGGCTTCCTCAGCCCATTTTTTGGCCCCTCAGCCCATTTTTGGGTTCCTCAGCCCATTTTTGGGTTCCTCAACCCATTTTTTGGCCCCTCAGCCCATTTTTGGGTTCCTCAGCCCATTTCTGGTTTCCTCAGCCCATTTTTTGGCCCCTCAGCCCATTTTTGGTTTCCTCAGCCCATTTTTGGTTCCTCAGACCATTTTTGGCCCTCAGCCATTTTTGGGTTCCTCAGCCCATTTTTGGGTTCCTCAGCCCATTTTTTTGGCCCCTCAGCCCATTTTTGGGTTCCTCAGCCCATTTTTGGGTTCCTCAGCCCATGTTTTGAGCCCCTCAGCCCATTCTTGGCCCCTCAGCCCATTTTTGGGTTCCTCAGCCATTTTTTGTCCCCTCAGACCATTTTTTGTTTCCTCAGCCCATTTTTGGGTTCCTCAGCCCATTTTTGGCCCCTCAGCCAATTTTTGGGTTCCTCAGCCCATTTTTGGGTTCCTCAGCCCATTTTTTGGCCCCCTCAGCCATTTTTGGGTTCCTCAGCGCATTTTTGGGTTCCTCAGCCCAGTTTTTGGGTTCCTCAGCCCATTTTTTGGCCCCCTCATCCCATTTTTGGGTTCCTCAGCTTATTTTTTGGCCCCTCAGCCCATTTTTGGTTTTCCTCAGCCCATTTTTGGTTTCCTCAGCCCATTTTTGGGTTCCTCAGCCATTTTTGGCCCCTCAGCCCATTTTTGGGTTCCTCAGCCCATTTTTGGGTTCCTCAGCCCATTTTTTGGCCCCTCAGCCCTTTTTCAGGTTCCTCAGCCCATTTTTTGGCCCCTCAGCCCATTTTTGGGTTCCTCAGCCCATTTTTGGGTTCCTCAGCCCATTTCTGGGTTCCTCAGCCCATTTTTTGGCCCCTCAGCCCATTTTTGGGTTCCTCAGCCCATTTTTTGGGTTCCTCAGCCACTTTTTTGGCCCTCAGCCCATTTTTGTGTTCCTCACCCCTTTTTCGGGTTCCTCAGCCATTTTTTTGGCCCCTAAGCCCAATTTTGGGTTCCTCAGCCCATTTTTTGGGTTCCACAGCCCATTTTTTAGGCCCCTCAGCCCATTTTGGGGTTCCTCAGCCCATTTTTGGGTTCCACAGTCCATTTTTTGGCCCCTCAGCCCATTTTTTGGTTCCTCAGCCCATTTTTTGGGTTCCTCAGCACATTTTTTGGCCCCTCAGCCCATTTTTGGGTTCCTCAGTTCATTTTTTGGCCCCTCAGCCCATTTTTGGGTTCCTCAGCCCATTTTTGGGTTCCTCAGCCCATTTTTTGGCCCCCTCAGCCAATTTTTGGGTTCCTCAGGCATTTTTTGGCCCCTCAGCCCATTTTTGGGTTCCTCAGCCCATTTTTGGGTTCCTCAGCCCATTTTTGGGTTCCTCAGCCCATTTTTTGGCCCCTCAGCCCATTTTTGGGTTCCTCAGCCCATTTTTTGGACCTTAGCCATTTTTGGTTCCTCAGCCCATTTTTTGGCCCCTCAGCCATTTTTTGGCCCCCTCAGCCCCATTTTTGGGTTCCTAAGCCCATTTTTGGGTTCCTCAGCCCATTTTTTGGCCCCCTCAGACCATTTTTGGGTTCCTCAGCCCATTTTTGGGTTCCTTAGCCCAATTTTTTGGCTCCTCAGCCATTTTTTTGGTTCTTCAGCCCATTTTTGGGTTCCTCAGCCCATTTTTGGGTTCCTCAGCCCATTTTTTGGCCCCTCAGGCCATTTTTTGGCCCCTCAGCCCATTTTTGGGTTCCTCAGCCCATTTTTTGGCCCCTCAGATCATTTTTGGGTCCCTCAGCCCATTTTATAGGTTCCTCAGCCATTTTTTGGCCCCTCAGCCCATTTTTGGGTTCCTCAGCCCATTTTTGGCCCTCAGCCCATTTTTGGGTTCCTCAGCCCATTTTTGGGTTCCTCAGCCATTTTTTTGGCCCCTCAGCCATTTTTGGTTTCCTCAGCCCATTTTTGGGTTCCTCAGCCCATTTTTGGGTTCCTCAACCCATTTTTTGGCCCCTCAGCCCATTTTTGGGTTCCCTCAGCCCATTTTTTGGCCCTCAGCCCATTTTTTGGGTTCCTCAGCCCATTTTTGGGTTCCTCAGCCATTTTTTGGCCCCTCAGCATATTTTTGGGTTCCTCAGCCCATTTTTGGTTCTCTCAGCCCCATTTTTTGTCCCCTCAGACCATTTTTTTGGTTCCTCAGGCCCATTTTTGGGTTCCTCAGCCCATTTTTGGCCCCTCAGCCCATTTTTGGGTTCCTCAGCCCATTTTTGGGTTCCTCAGCCCATTTTTTGGCCCCTCAGCCCATTTTTGGGTTCCTCAGCCCATTTTTCGGTTCCTCAGCCCATTTTTTGGCCCCTCAGCCCATTTTTGGGTTCCTCAGCCCATTTTTGGGTTCCTCAGCCCATTTTTTGGCCCCTCAGCCCATTTTTGGCTTCCTCAGCCCATTTTTGGGTTCTTCAGCCCATTTTTTGTCCCCTCAGCCCATTTTTTGGGTTCCTCAGCCCATTTTTGGGGTTCTTCAGCCCATTTTTGGGTTCCCTCAGCCCATTTTTTGGCCCCTCAGCCATTTTTGGGTTTGTCAGCCCATTTTTGGGTTCCTCAGGCCATTTTTGGGTTCCTAAGCCCATTTTTAGGTTCCTCAGGCCATTTTTTGGCCCCTCAGCCCATTTTTTGGACCCTCAGCCCATTTTGGGTTCCTCAGCCCATTTTTTGGGTTCCTCAGCCCATTTTTTGGCCCCTCAGCATATTTTTGGGTTCCTCAGCCCATTTTTGGTTTCCTCAGCCCATTTTTTGGCCCTCAGCCCATTTTTGGGTTCATCAGGCCATTTTTGGGTTCCTCAGCCCATTTTTTGGGTTCCTCAGCCCATTTTTGGGTTCCTCAGCCCATTTTTTGGCCCTCAGACCATTTTTGGGTTCCTCAGCGCATTTTTGGGTTCCTCAGCCCATTTTTTTGGGCCCCTCAGCCATTTTTGGGTTTCCTCAGCCCATTTTTTGGCCCCTCAGCCCATTTTTTGGACCCTCAGCCCATTTTTTGGGTTTCTGAGCCCATTTTTGGGTTCCTCAGCCCATTTTTTGGCCCCTCAGACCATTTTTCGGTTCCTCAGCCCATTTTTGGGTTCCTCAGCCCATTTTTGGGCCCCTCAGCCCATTTTTGGTTCCTCAGACCATTTTTGGCCCCCTCAGCCCATTTTTGGGTTCCTCAGCCCATTTTTGGGTTCCTCAGCCCATTTTTTTGGCCCCTCATCCCATTTTTGGGGTTCCTCAGCCATTTTTGGGTTCCTCAGCCATGTTTTGAGCCCCTCAGCCCATTCTTGGCCCCTCAGCCCATTTTTGGGTTCCTCAGCCCATTTTTTGTCCCCTCAGACCATTTTTTTGTTTCCTCAGCCCATTTTTGGGTTCCTCAGCCCATTTTTGGCCCCTCAGCCAATTTTTGGGTTCCTCAGCCCATTTTAGGGTTCTCCAGCCCATTTTTTGGCCCCTCAGCCCATTTTTGGGTTCCTCAGCCCATTTTTGGGTTCCTCAGCACCATTTTTTGGCCCCTCAGCCATTTTTGGGTTCCTCAGCGCATTTTTGGGTTCCTCAGCCCAGTTTTTGGGGTTCCTCAGCCCATTTTTTGGCACCCTCATCCCATTTTTGGGTTCCTCAGCTTATTTTTTGGCCCTCAGCCCATTTTTGGTTTCCTCAGCCCATTTTTGGTTTCCTCAGCCCATTTTTGGGTTCCTCAGCCCATTTTTTGGCCCCTCAGCCCATTTTTGGGTTCCTCAGCCCATTTTTGGGTTCCTCAGCCCATTTTTTGGCACCCTCAGCCCTTTTTCAGGTTCCTCAGCCCATTTTTTGGCCCCTCAGCCATTTTTGGGTTCCTCAGCCCATTTTTGGGTTCCTCAGCTCATTTCTGGGTTCCTCAGCCCATTTTTTGGCCCCTCAGCCCATTTTTGGGTTCCTCAGCCCATTTTTGGGTTCCTCAGCCCATTTTTTGGCCCCTCAGCCATTTTTGTGTTCCTCACCCCTTTTTCGGGTTCCTCAGCCCATTTTTTTGGCCCCTCAGCCCATTTTTTGGGTTCCTCAGCCCATTTTTGGGTTCCACAGCCCATTTTTTGGCCCCTCAGCCCATTTTGGGGTTCCTCAGCCCATTTTTGGGTTCCACAGTCCATTTTTTGGCCCCTCAGCCCATTTTTGGGTTCCTCAGCCCATTTTTGGGTTCCTCAGCACATTTTTTGGCCCCTCAGCCCATTTTTGGGTTCCTCAGTTCATTTTTTGGCCCCTCAGCCCATTTTTGGGTTCCTCAGCCCATTTTTGGGTTCCTCAGCCCATTTTTTGGCCCCTCAGCCAATTTTTGGGTTCCTCAGGCCATTTTTTGGCCCCTCAGCCCATTTTTGGGTTCCTCAGCCCATTTTTGGGTTCCTCAGCCCATTTTTGGGTTCCTCAGCCATTTTTTGGCCCCTCAGGCCATTTTTGGGTTCCTCAGCCCATTTTTTGGACCTCAGCCCATTTTGGTTCCTCAGCCCATTTTTTTGGACCCTCAGCCCATTTTATGGCCTCTCAGCCCATTTTTGGGTTCCTAAGCCCATTTTTGGGTTCCTCAGCCATTTTTTGGACCCTCAGCCCATTTTTGGGGTTCCTCAGCCCATTTTTGGGTTCTTCAGCCCATTTTTTTGGCCCCTCAGCATATTTTTTGGGTTCCTCAGCCCATTTTTGGGTTCCTCAGCCCATTTTTTGGCCCTCAGCCCATTTTTGGCGTTCCTCAGGCCTTTTTTGGGTTCCTCAGCCCATTTTTTGGGTTCCTCAGCCCATTTTTTGGGTTCCTCAGCCCATTTTTTGGCCCCTCAGACCATTTTTTGGGTTCTCAGCGCATTTTTGGGTTCCTCAGCCCATTTTTTGGCCCCTCAGCCCATTTTTGGGTTCCTCAGCCCATTTTTTGGCCCCTCAGCCCATTTTTTGGACCCTCAGCCCATTTTTGGGTTTCTGAGCCCATTTTTGGGTTCCTCAGCCCATTTTTTGGCCCCTCAGCCCATTTTTCGGTTCCTCAGCCCATTTTTGGGTTCCTCAGCCCATTTTTGGGCCCCTCAGCCCATTTTTGGGTTCCTCAGCCCATTTCTGGGTTCCTCAGCCCATTTTTTGGCCCCTCAGCCCATTTTTTGGCCCCTCAGCCCATTTTTTGGCCCCTCAGCCCATTTTTGGGTTCCTCAGCCCATTTTTGGGTTCCTCAGCCCATGTTTTGAGCCTCTCAGCCCATTTTTGGCCCCTCAGCCCATTTTTGGGTTCCTCAGCCCATTCTTTGTCCCCTCAGACCATTTTTTGGTTCCTCAGCCCATTTTTGGGTTCCTCAGCCCATTTTTTGGCCCCTCACCCATTTTTGGGTTCCTCAGCCCATTTTTGGGTTCCTCAGCCCATTTTTGGGTTCCTCAGCCCATTTTTTGGCCCCTCAGCCCATTTTTGGATTCCTCAGCCCATTTTTGGGTTCCTCAGCCCATTTTTTGGCCCTCAGCCATTTTTGGGTTCCTCAGCCCATTTTTGGGTTCCTCAGCCCATTTTTTGGCTCCTCATCCCATTTTTGGGTTCCTCAGCCCATTTTTCGGCCCCTCAGCCCATTTTTGGGTTCCTCAGCCCATTTTTTGGCCCCTCAGCCCATTTTTGGGTTCTTCAGCCCATTTTTGGGTTCCTCAGCCCATTTTTGGGTTCCTCAGCCCATTTTTGGGTTCCTCAGCCCATTTTTTGGCCCCTCAGCCATTTTTGGGTTCCTCAGCCCATTTTTGGGTTCCTCAGCCCATTTTTTGGCCCCTCAGCCCATTTTTGGGTTCCTCAGCCCATTTTTGGGGTTCCTCAACCCATTTTTTGGCCCCTCAGACCATTTTTGGGTTCCTCAGCCCATTTTTTGGGTTCCTCAGCCCATTTTTGGGTTCCTCAGTCCATTTTTTGGCCCCTCAGACCATTTTTGGGTTCCTCAGCCCATTTTTGGGTTCCTCAGCCCATTTTTGGGTTCCTCAGCCCATTTTTGGGTTACCTCAGCCCATTTTTTGTCCCCTCAGACCATTTTTGGGTTCCTCAGCCCATTTTTTGGCCCCTCAGCCCATTTTTTGGCCCCTCAGCCCATTTTTGGGTTCCTCAGCCCATTTTTGGGTTCCTCAGCCCATTTTTTTGGCCACTCAGCCAATTTTTGGGTTCCTCAGCCCATTTTTGTGTTCCTCAGACCATTTTTGGGTTTCTCAGCCCATTTTTGCGTTCCTCAGCCCATTTTTTGGCCCCTCAGCCCATTTTTGGGTTCCTCAGCCCATTTTTTGGCCCCTCAGCCTATTTTTTGGCCCCTCAGCCCATTTTTGGGTTCCTCAGCCCATTTTTTGGCTCCTCAGCCCATTTTTGTGTTTCTCAGCCCATTTTTGCTTTCCTCATCCATTTTTGGTTTCCTCAATCCATTTTTTGCGTTCTTCAGTTCATTATTGGGTTCCTCAACCCATTTTTGGGTTTTTCAGTTCATTATTGGGTTCCTCAGCCCATTTTTGGGTTCTTCAATCGATTTTTGGTTTCCTAAGCTCATTTTTTTGGCTCCTCAATCCATTTTTGGGTTCTTCAGCCCATTTTTGCATTCCTGAACCCTATTTTGGGTTCCTCGATCAATTTTTGTTTCCTGAATCCATTTTTGGGTTCCTCAATCCTTTTTTGGCTTCCTGAGCCCATTTTTGGGTTCCACAATCCATTTTTGCGTTCTTCGGCCCATTTTGGGGTTCCTCAACCCATTTTTGGGTTCTTCAGTTCATTATTGCATTCCTCAGCCCA
Organism: Dromococcyx pavoninus; assembly: GCA_033558185.1. Lineage (NCBI taxonomy): Eukaryota > Metazoa > Chordata > Aves > Cuculiformes > Neomorphidae > Dromococcyx > Dromococcyx pavoninus. The sequence continues at coordinate 35,136 of JAUMJL010002387.1, read as the reverse complement.
TTTTTTGATTCCTCATTTTTTTGGTTCCTAAATCCATTTTGGGGGTTTTGATCCCATTTCTGGGTTCTTCAGCCCATCTTTCTCTCCACTCTGCTGCTCTTTCTATAGCCCGTTACTTGCTCCTTTTTTTCCTCCTATCGAACCGCATGGCTAGACTCTTCGGAACACTCAGTCGAACTTCTGCCCCGCAGAGAGCGCTTATCTCTCCCCTTAGGATCCCGCTGTGGAATCACTTGCAGAGCACATATCGACCCCTTTCTATCCCATATGCTGCCCCCTATTCAGCTCATATCACACTTTTTTTCACCCCCGTGAAACCCCCTACAGAGCTGCCATCCCAACCGATATGTCCCGCTTATGGAGCCCCCTCTAGAGCCCCTCTTTCACACTTTCTCTCTCCTATGGTGCCTTCTAGAGAGGTGCTATCACTCTTCCTCTGTCCCTCCTATGGAGTCCCTTCTACGGGCGTTATCGTGCCCTGTAGTTGGCATAAGGCGCCACATCTAGGGCCCCCATCTCTCTCTGTCTCCCCTTCGGACCTGTCTCTAGAGTCCCTATCACGCTCTCAATGTCCCTCCTATGGAGCCCCTTTAACAGCCCTTATCGCACCCTCTGTTGCGTTTCGGGTGCGACCTACGGAGAGCTCCCATAATGGCCAAAAAGTGCCGCATATGGAGTTTGCTATGGAGCCCCTATCTCGCTCTTTTTCTTCCCCATGGAGTCTCCTAGAGAGGTGTTTTCACTGTCCCTGTGTCCCTCCTACGGAGTCCCTTCTACGACCATTACCGCGCCCTGCAGTGGGCTTATGGCGCCCCCTTCAGAGCCCCTATCTTGCTCTGTTTCACCAATGGAGATCTGTATAGAACCCGTTTGGGGCTCCCTATATCCCAGCTATGGAGCCACTTATGGAGCCCCTATCATATCCTACGTCGCCCTCATGGAAGCCCCTGTAGATTTCCTATCATGGCTAATAAGTCCCACAAGTGGTGCCCTCTCTAGAGACCTTATCTCGCTTATTGTCTCCTGTAGGCAGCACTCTATAGAGCCCCCTTCACCTTCCCTACGGAACCCATTAAACAGCCCTTATCGCCTCCTGTATTGTGCCTACAGAGAACTCTATAGTGCCCCTAAGTTCCTGATATTTTGCCCCCTTGTAAGAGCACTTAGCACATCCTCTGTACCCCTATTACATCTTCCTACAAAGACCCTCTCATGCCCTGTCTTGCACCCATGGAAACGTCTATAGAGCTCCCCTCACGACCAATAAGTCCAACATACGGAGCCCCTTTCTTTTGCTCTTTGTCTCCCTTCTAGAGCTCTATAGAGAGCCCCTATCTCGCCCCCGAGGTCTACGCTATCGAACCCCGATAGAGCCCTTTCTATCCCGAAAGGGGCACCCCCTAGAGACCCTATCACGCCCTGTCTCTCCCTATGGAACCCTCTACACTTGCCCCTATCGTGCTTGCTCTCTCCCACGGATCTCCCTCTAGATCTTCTATCACCGCCAAGAATTCCCTGCTATCGAGACCCTATCTCTATCTTTCTCTCCACTATGCAGCCCTCTATAGAGCCCGTTTCTTGCTCCCTATCTTCCTCCTATGGAGCCTCTTGTACAGCCTCTACGGCACACTCGGTCGCACTTCTGCTGCCTCCTGGAGAGTCCATATCGCTCCCCTTATGATCCCGCTATGGAGCCCTCCGAAGAGCACCTGTCAAACCCTCTGTACACCTTATGCCACCTATCGCGCCCTGTATCGCCCCCTATAAAGTTCCTATCCCTGCGATAAGTCGCGCATATGGGACCCTCTCTTGAGTCCCTATCTCGCTCTTTGTCTCTCCTATGGAGTCGTCTCTAGAGCCCCTATTACACTCTCAATGTCCCTCCTAACTGAGCCCCTTTTACAGCCAGTTCCAAAGTCACAGAAAAGCAGTTGGTCTGTTCCTGCCCTCTGACAGCAGCAGTCATTTAAATCTTCCTCCATCTCAGCTGTAAACAGCCACATCACTGTAAAACGTCTAGCTGTTGCTCAGAAAAGAAACCTGTCAGACGAGAAATGTTTCACCCTGCAAGATCATCCTCTGCCTTCGTCTGCGCAGCACAAGTAATCAAACGAACTGGTAATAGTCCAGTGAGGAGCGATTCATATTTTCATGTGCTTCCTAGCAGACTCGGGATGCACGGAAGTTTTACATCGAGAGATAAGTCTCTCTGTGTACTGTTAGATCTGAAATCGGTTCCTTGCCGATCGGTTCATCAGGCATCTGTTCATCACATACAGGTACGCCTTCCAGTCTGATTCTTGCCTCGGAGCCGTGCCTTCTCTGCTCTCTTCTGCTGTCTCTGCCACAGCTCTTCCGCATGACCGTAAAACGCGTGCGTCTGGCTGCTACATGAGAACCGATTTAGCCCGCAAGGTCGTTCAGCCGCGGAGGTTGAAACCTCCGGGGAGAGAGCCTGTGTGCCCTGTCTTAGCCGAGCAAGCTCCGCGCGCATTCCTGGGCATTCTCAGCAGACTCTGGTTCAACAGGTTCTTTACACTAAGAGGTAAAGCTGTCTGAGAACTGCTAGCGCTGAAACGTGTTGCTGTCAAAAGTTTTCTTCCTGCACCCGTTTCAAAGCCGCAGAAAAGCAGTCGGTCTGCTCCTTCCTTCCGAGAGCAGCAGTCCTTTGAATCTTCATCCATCTCTGAAGTTAGGAGCCACATCACTGCAGTGGGAATTCTCAGCCGGTGGTGAATCTGTTTCCGTAGAAAGCATTAAATCACTCAAAAAAAAGCTGCAGGTTCTTCAGCGCTTGCCTGTCTCCTCGGAAGACCAACACCCAGGGAATGCATTGTTAACCACCCTGCTTGTCCGCAAGGCTGACAATGTCTGGCACGGGGGAGAGAGGAACTGCAGGTTTTGTCAGAAGGATCTGCCAGTGAAGAGCGCTCACTTTGCTCTTTGAAATGAGGCGCTCCATAGAGGACGACAAGCATTCACAGGAGCTGCAGAAGGTCTCCTTGATGCTTGATCTAGAGAGCATTCGTACTGCCTTAGGGTAGCAAGAGAAGGAGAACAGAAATTGACAGGCACGGCAATGCCCTGAAACGCGGCAGAAGCCTGAGCACAGCCAGGTAAATGCATTAGTCCCCTAGATCCATGCCACGGTCTCTGCTGCTATCTATTGTCCGTTTATGCATACTACAGTCCCTCCGGGAAAGAACTGGTATTTGATTCTATAAAGACGAGCAGATGTAAAAAAACGGAGACTAGTGATAGCGGCTCTGTAGCGGGCTCCATAAGCGCGATACAGGGCGCAATAGGAGCTTTATAAAGGGCTCGGTATTTGAAAAGTGCGACAAGGGGCTGTAGAGGGGGCACTTGCAGGCTGTAGAGGGGCCCACTTGTGAGAGAAGCTCCTGGAGTGGGGTTCCATGAGTGCAACAGTGGGGGGCAACAGGGGCTCTAGAGGGGGCTACGTACAGGGTACACAGGACACTATAACTGCTATACTTGGGACACCATAGCAGGAATTTACATGGTGCGATAGGAGATCTATAGGGGGCTCGGTAAGCTTGATAGGGGCTTTATAAGGTGCTCGTAAGTGGGAGGTGCAAATTAATCAAAAGGCAGCAGGGAGCTTGTTACACATTGCATGCATGCAGTGGCAGGTGTCTGACCTCAGATGAAGACAAGAGCACAGAATTTAGCAGCTGCTAAAATTGGCAGAGCAGATGCTGATAAGAAGCACAGAAAGTATCAGAAAAACAAAAAGGAGGATTTCACAGCGAGCACCAGGGATGATGTGTATGTATACATGCTGAAGCTTTCTGAAAGTCTTCTGGACAAACCAAAGCCTGAATACAAAAGAACTTGCAAAATTAATTAGAAAGAAAAAAACCCTCAATTACGTGTTTTCTACGCCTCATACAGCTACTTAAAAACAAAGTTTCACTTGTGGTAACTGTTCCACACAAAATTGTAATTTTTGACACTAGAATATTCTTCACTGGCAGATCCTTCTACAAAAACTTGCAGTTCCTCTCTCCCCGTCCCAGACATTGCCAGCCTTGCGGACAAGCAGGGTCATTAACAATGCATTCCCTGGGTGTTGGTCTTCCGAGGACACAGGCAAGCGCTGAAGAACCTGCAGCTTTTTTTGAGTGATTTAATGCCTTCTACGGAAACAGATTCACCAGCGGCTGAGAATTCCCACTGCAGTGATGTGGCTGCTAATGGCAGAAATGGATGAAGATTTAAATGACTGCTGCTCTCGGAGGGAAGGAGCAGACCGGCTGCTTTTCTGTGTCTGTGAAACGGGTGCAGGAAGAAAACTTTTGAGCAACGCGTTATAGAGCTAGCAGTTCTCAGACAGCTTTATCTGTTAGTGCAAAGAACCTGTGGAGCCGGAGTCTGCTGAGAATGCCCAGGAATGCGCGCGAAGCTTGTTCGACTAAGCAAGAGCACACAGGCTCTCTCTCCGGAGGTTTCAAACACTGCGGCCGAAGGAGCTTGCGGGGTAGCCGTTTTCCTCTATCAGACAGACCCCGGCGTTTTACAGTCATGCGGAAGAGTTGTGGCAGAGACGGCAGAAGAGAGCAGAGAAGGCACGGCTCGAGAGACAAGAAGCAGACTGGAAGGCGTACCTGTGTGTGATGAACAGATGCAAGCAGCCCCCTCTACAGACCCTTGTCTCACTTTTCAAATACCGAGCCCCTTATACAGCCCCTATTGCGCCCTGTATCGCGCTTATGGAGCCCGCTACAGAGCCCCTATCACTAGTCTCTGGTTTTTTACATCTGCTCGGCTTTATAGAATCAAATACCAGTTCTTTCCCGGAGGGACTGTAGTATGCATAAACGGACAATAGATGGCAGCAGAGACCGTGGCATGGATCTAGGGGACTAATGCCGGGTTTCAGGGCATTGCCGTGCCTGTCAATTTTGGTTCTCCTTCTCTTGCTCCTCTAAGGCAGTACGAATGCTCTCTAGATCAAGCATCAAGGAGACCTTCTGCAGCTCCTGTGAATGCTTGCCATCCTCTATGGAGCGCCTCATTTCAAAGAGCAAAGTGAGCGCACTTCACTGGCAGATCCTCCTACAAAGACCTGCAATTCCTCTCTCCCCCGTGCCAGACATTGTCAGCCTTGCGGACAAGCAGGGTCATTAACAATGCATTCCCTGGGTGTTAGTCTTCCGAGAAGACAGGCAAGCGCTGAAGAACCTGCTGCTTTTATGGAGTGATTTAATGCTTTCTACGGAAACAGATCCACCAGCGGCTGAGAATTCCCACTGCAGTGATGTGGCTCCTAACTGCAGAGATGGATGAAGATTCAAATGACTGCTGCTCTCGGAAGGAAGGAGCAGACCGACTGCTTTTCTGTGTCTGTGAAACGGGTGCAGGAAGAAAACTTTTGACAGCAACACGTTTCAACGCTAGCAGTTCTCAGACACCTCTTAGTGTAAAGAACCAGTTGAACCGGAGTCTGCTGAGAATGCCCAAGAATGCGCGCGGAGCTTGCTCGGCTAAGAAAGGGCACACAGGCTCTCTCCCCGGAGGTTTCAACCTCTGCGGCCGAACGACCTTGCGGCCTAAATCGGTTCTCATGTAGCAGCCAGACGCACGCGTTTTACAGTCATGCGGAAGAGCTGTGGCAGAGACGGCAAAAGAGAGCAGAGAAGGCACGGCTCCGAGGCAAGAATCAGACTGGAAGGCGTACCTGTATGTGATGAACAGATGCCTTGTGAACCGATCGGCAAGGAACCGATTTCAGATCTAACAGTACACAGAGAGATTATCTCTCGACGTAAAGCTTCCGTGCATTCCGAGTCTGCTGAGAAGCACATGAAAATATGAATCGCTCCTCACTGGACTGGGCACAATATCAGGAACTTAGGGGGCACTCGAGGGGCTCTATAGGCACAATACAGGAGGTGATAGGGGCTGTTTAATGGGTTCCGTAGGGAAGGTGAAGGGGGCTCTATAGAGTGCTGCCAACCGGAGACAATAAGCGAGATAAGGTCTCTAGAGAGGGCACCACTTGTGGGACTTATTAGCCATGATAGGAAATCTACAGGGGTTTCCATGAGGGCGACGTAGGATATGATAGGGGCTCCATAAGTGGCTCCATAGCTGGGATATAGGGAGCCCCAAACGAGTTCTATACAGATCTCCATTGGTGAAACAGAGCAAGATAGGGGCTCTAAAGGGGGCGCCATAAGCCCACTGCAGGGCGCGGTAATGGTCGTAGAAGGGACTCCGTAGGAAGGACACAGGGACAGTGAAAACACCTCTCTAGGAGACTCCATGGGGAAGAAAAAGAGCGAGATAGGGGCTCCATAGCAAACTCCATATGCGGCACTTTTTGGCCATTATGGGAGCTCTCCGTAGGTCGCACCCGAAACGCAACAGAGGGTGCGATAAGGGCTGTTAAAGGGGCTCCATAGGAGGGACATTGAGAGCGTGATAGGGACTCTAGAGACAGGTCCGAAGGGGAGACAGAGAGAGATGGGGGCCCTAGATGTGGCGCCTTATGCCAACTACAGGGCACGATAACGCCCGTAGAAGGGACTCCATAGGAGGGACAGAGGAAGAGTGATAGCACCTCTCTAGAAGGCACCATAGGAGAGAGAAAGTGTGAAAGAGGGGCTCTAGAGGGGGCTCCATAAGCGGGACATATCGGCTGGGATGGCAGCTCTGTAGGGGGTTCCACGGGGGTGAAAAAGGGCATGATATGAGTTGAAAAGGGGACAGCGTATGGGTTAGAGAGGGGTCGATACGTGCTCTGCAAGTGACTCCACAGCGGGATCCTAAGGGGAGAGATAAGGGCTCTCTAGGGGGCACCAGAAGTTCGACTGAGTCTAGCCATGCGGTTCGATAGGAGGAAAAAAAGGAGCAAGAAATGGGCTACAGAGAGGGCTGCAGAGTGGAGAGAAAAAGGAGCTGAAGAACCAAAAATAGGATCAGAAACCCAAAAATGGATTGACGAACACAAAAAAGCTGAGGAATCCAAAAACGGGGTGAGACACCCAAAAATAGATTGAGGAACCCAAAACCAGGCTGAGGAACCCAAACATGGTTGAGGAACCCAAAAATGGGCTGAGGAACCGAAAAATGGATTGAAGAACCCAAAAATGGGCTGCGTACTCCAAAAATGGATTGAGGGACCAAGAAATGGATTCAGAAACCCCAAACTTGGCTTAGGAGTCCAAAAATGGGCTTTAGAAACCCCATATGGGTAGAGGTACCCAAAAAATGGATTGAAGAATCCAAAAGTGTGATGAGGAAACCAAAAATGGGCTGAGAAACCCAAAAAATGGATTGAGAAAAAAAAAAATTATTCAGGAACCCAAAAAAGGAATGAGTGACCCAGAAATGGATTCAGGAAACCAAAAATGGGCTGAGGAAGCCAAAAATGGATTCAGGAAACGAAAAATGGTCTGAAGAACCCAAAAATGGGCTCAGGAACCCAAAAAATGATTGAGGAACCCAAAAATGGGCTGAGGAACCCAAAAATGGATTGAAGAAACCAAAAACGGGCTCAGGAACCTCAAAATGGATTGAAAAATACAAAAATGGGCTGAGTATCCAGAAAATGGATTGTGGGTCCAAAAAATGAATTGAGGAACCCAAAAATAGATTGAGGAACACAAAAATGGATTGACGGACCAAAAAATGGATTCAGGAAACAAAAAATGGATTCAGGAACGCAAAAATGTGCAGAGGAACCCAAAAAAAGGATTCAGGGAGAAAAAAATTGATTGAGGAAACCAAAAATGCGTTCAGGAAACCAAAAGTGGGTTGAAGAACACAAAAATGGATTTAGGAACCCAAAAATGGAGTGAGGAACCCAAAAAAGGGCTCAGGAACCAAAAAACAGTGTGAAGAACCCAAAAATGGATTGAGGAACCCAAAAATGGATTGAGGAAAAGAAAAATTGGTTGAGGAACCCAAAAACGGGTTCAGGAAACCAAAAATGGGCAGAAGAACCAAAAAATGGATTGAGGAGCCCAAAAATGAGTTGAGGAGCGCAAAACTGGATTGAGGAAACAAAAAATGGTTTGACGAAGCATAAAATAGGCCCAGGAACACAAAAATGGATTGAGGAACCGAAAAATGGATTGAGGAACCCAAAAATGGATTGAGGAAAAAAAAATTGGTTGAGAAACCCAAAAACGGGTTCAGGAAACCAAAAATGGGCAGAAGAACAAAAAAATGGATTGAGGAGCCCAAAAATGAGTTGAGGATCCCAAAACTGGATTGAGGAAACAAAAAATGGTTTGAAGAAGCATAAAATAGGCCCAGGAACACAAAAATGGATTGAGGAACCCAAAAATGGATCGAGGAACCCAAAAATGGGCTGAGGAACCAAAAATGGGCTGAAGAACCCCAAAATCGGCTGAGGAACCAAAAAATGGATTGGGGAAACCAAAAATAGGCTCAGGAACCCGAAAATGGGCTGAGGAACCTATAAATGGGCTGAAGAACCCAAATATGGATTGAGAAACCCAAAAATAGGCTCAGGAACCCGAAAATGGGCTCAGGAACACAAAAATGTATTGAGGAACCCTAAAATGGATTCCAGAATCCAAGAATGGGCTGAAGAACCTAAAAATGGATTGAGGAGCCCCAAAATGAGCTGAGGAACCCATAAATGGATTTAGGAACCCCAAAATGGGCTCAGAAATCCAAAAATGGCCTGAAGAACCCAAAAATGCATTGAGGAAACCAAAACTGGGCTCAGGAATCCAAACATGGATTGAAGAACCCAAAAATGCGCTGAAGAATCTAAAAATGGATTGAGGTACCCAAAAATGGTCTGAGGAAACAAAAAATGGGTGAGGAACTCAAAAATGACCTGAAGAAGACAAAAATGAATTGGCGAACCCAAAAATGGATTGAGGAAAACAAAAATTGGCTCTGGAAACCAAAACTGTATTGAGGAACACCCAAAATGGATTGAGGAACCCAAAAATGGTTTCAGGAACCCAAAAATGGGCTGAAGAACCCAAAAATGGATTGAGGAAACCAATCCTCCATCCATATTTCGTTTCTTCAAACCATATTTGGTTTCCTCAATCCATTTTTTGTCCGTCAATCCATTTTTGGGTCCCTCAGCCCATTCTTCGGTTCCTCAATCCATTGTTGGCTTCCTGAGCCCATTTTTGGGTTCCAAAATCCATTTTTGAGTTCTTCAGCCCATTTTGGGGTTCCTTCAAACCCATTTTTGGGTTCTTCAGTTCATTATTGGGTTCCTCAGCCCATTTCTGGGTTCCTCAATCCATTTCTGGGTTCCTCAATCAGTTTTTGGGTTCCTCAGCCGATTTTTGGGTTCCTCAATCAATTTTTGGGTTCCTCGGCGCATTTTTGGTTTCCTCAATCCATTTTTGAGTTGTTCAGTCTACTTTTGGGTTCCTCAGTGTATTTTGGGGTTCTTCAATCCATTTTTGGGTTCTTCAGACCATTTTTGGCTTCCTGAGACCGTTTTTGGGTTCCTCAATCCATTTTTGGTTTCCTGAATCCATTTTTGGGTTGCTCAGTTCACTTTTGGGTTCCTCAGCGCATTTTGGGTTTCTTCAGCCCATTTTTGCGTTCCTAAGCCCATTTTTGGGTTCCTCAAACCATGTTTGGGTTCCTCAGCCCATTTTTGGGTTCCTCAGCCCATTTTTTGGCCCCTCAGCCCATTTTTGGTTCCTCAGCCCATTTTTGGGTTCCTCAGCCCATTTTTGGTTCCTCAGCCCATTTTTTGGCCCCTCAGCCCATTTTTGGTTCCTCAGCCCATTTTTGGGTTCCTCAGCCCATGTTTTGAGCCCCTCAGCCCATTTTTGTCCCCTCAGCCCATTTTTGGGTTCCTCAGCCCATTTTTGGGTTCCTCAGCCCATTTTTTGGTTCCTCAGCCCATTTTTGGGTTCCTCAGCCCATTTTTGGGTTCCTCAGCCCAGTTTTTGGTTCCTCAGCCCATTTTTGGGTTCCTCAGCCCATTTTTGGGTTCCTCAGCCCATTTTTTGGCCCCTCAGCCCATTTTTGGGTTCCTCAGCCCATTTTTGGGTACCTCAGCCCATTTTTTGGCCCCTCAGATCATTTTTGGGTTCCTCAGCCCATTTTTGGGTTCCTCAGACCATTTTTTGGCCCCTCAGCCCATTTTTGGGTTCCTCAGCCCATTTTTTGGCTCCTCAGCCCATTTTTTGGTTCCTCAGCCCATTTTTTGGCCCCTCAGCCCATTTTTGGGTTCCTCAGCCCATTTTTGGGTTCCTCAGCCCATTTTTTGGCCCTCAGCCCATTTTTGGGTTCCTCACCCCTTTTTCGGGTTCCTCAGCCCATTTTTTGGCCCCTCAGCCCATTTTTGGGTTCCTCAGCCCATTTTTGGGTTACACAGCCCATTTTTTGGCCCCTCAGCCCATTTTTGGGTTCCTCAGCCCATTTTTGGGTTCCTCAGCCCATTTTTTGGCCCCTCAGCCCATTTTTGGGTTCCTCAGCCCATTTTTTCGGTTCCTCAGCCCATTTTTTGGCCCCTCAGCCCATTTTTGGGTTCCTCAGGCCCATTTTTGGGTCTTCAGCCCATTTTTTGTCTCCTTAGCCCATTTTTGGGTTCCTCAGCCCATTTTTGGGTTCTTCAGCCCATTTTTGGGTTCCTCAGCCCATTTTTGGCCCCTCAGCCCATTTTTGGGTTTTGTCAGCCATTTTTGGTTCGTCAGGCCATTTTTGGGTTCCTAAGCCCATTTTTGGTTCCTCAGGCCATTTTTTGGCCCCTCAGCCCATTTTTGGGTTCCTCAGACCCATTTTTTGGACCCTCAGCCCATTTTGGGTTCCTCAGCCCATTTTGGGTTCTTCCAGCCCATTTTTTGGCCCCTCAGCATATTTTTGGGTTCCTCAGCCCATTTTTGGGTTCCTCAGCCCATTTTTTGGCCCTCAGCCCATTTTTGGGTTCCTCAGGCCATTTTTGGGTTCTCCTCAGCACCATTTTTTGGGTTCCTCAGCCCATTTTTGGGTTCCTCAGCCCATTTTTTGGCCCCTCAGACCATTTTTGGGTTCCTCAGCGCATTTTTGGGTTCCTCAGACCCATTTTTTTGGCCCCTCAGCCCATTTTTGGGTTCCTCAGCCCATTTTTTGGCCCTCAGGCCCATTTTTTTGGACCCTCAGCCCATTTTTGGGTTTCTGAGCCCATTTTTGGGTTCCTCAGCCCATTTTTTGGCCCCTCAGCCCATTTTTCGGTTCCTCAGCCCATTTTTGGGTTCCTCAGCCCATTTTTGGGGCCCCTCAGCCCATTTTTGGGTTCCTCAGCCCATTTCTGGGTTCCTCAGCCCATTTTTTTGGCCCCTCAGCCCATTTTTTGGCCCCTCAGCCATTTTTTGGCCCCTCAGCCCATTTTTGGGTTCCTCAGCCCATTTTTGGGTTCCTCAGCCCCTGTTTTGAGGCCTCTCAGCCCATTTTTGGCCCCTCAGCCCTTTTTTGGGTTCCTCAGCCCATTCTTTGTCCCCTCAGACCATTTTTGGGTTCCTCAGCCCATTTTTGGCCCCTCACCCATTTTTGGGTTCCTCAGCCCATTTTTGGGTTCCTCAGCCCATTTTTGGCTCCCTCAGCCCATTTTTGGATTCCTCAGCCCATTTTTGGGTTCCTCAGCCCATTTTTTGGCCCCTCAGCCCATTTTTGGGGTTCCTCAGCCCATTTTTGGTTTCCTCAGCCCATTTTTTGGCTCCTCAGCCCATTTTTGGGTTCCTCAGCCCATTTTTCGGCCCCTCAGCCCATTTTTGGGTTCCTCAGCCCATTTTTTGGCCCCTCAGCCCATTTTTGGGTTCTTCAGCCCATTTTTGGGTTCCTCAGCCCATTTTTGGGTTCCTCAGCCCATTTTTTGGGTTCCCTCAGCCCATTTTTTGGCCCCCTCAGCCCATTTTTGGGTTCCTCAGCCCATTTTTGGGTTCCTCAGCCCATTTTTGGCCCCTCAGCCCATTTTTGGGTTCCTCAGCCCAATTTTTTGGGTTCCTCAACCCATTTTTTGGCCCCTCAGACCATTTTTGGGTTCCTCAGCCCATTTTTGGGTTCCTCAGCCCAATTTTTGGGTTCCTCAGTCCATTTTTGGCCCCTCAGACCATCTTTGGGTTCCTCAGCCCATTTTTGGTTCCTCAGCCCATTTTTGGGTTCCTCAGCCCATTTTTGGGTTCCTCAGCCCATTTTTTGTCCCCTCAGACCATTTTTGGGTTCCTCAGCCCATTTTTTGGCCCTCTCAGCGGCCCCTCAGCCCATTTTTGGGTTCCTCAGCCCATTTTTGGGTTCCTCAGCCCATTTTTTGGCCACTCAGCCAATTTTTGGGTTCCTCAGCCCATTTTTGTGTTCCTCAGACCATTTTTGGGTTTCTCAGCCCATTTTTGCGTTCCTCAGCCCATTTTTTGGCCCCTCAGCCCATTTTTGGGTTCCTCAGCCCATTTTTTGGCCCCTCAGCCTATTTTTTGGCCCCTCAGCCCATTTTTGGGTTCCTCAGCCCATTTTTTGGCTCCTCAGCCCATTTTTGTGTTTCTCAGCCCATTTTTGCTTTCCTCATCCCATTTTTGGTTTCCTCAATCCATTTTTGCGTTCTTCAGTTCATTATTGGGTTCCTCAACCCATTTTTGGGTTTTTCAGTTCATTATTGGGTTCCTCAGCCCATTTTTGGGTTCTTCAATCGATTTTTGGTTTCCTAAGCTCATTTTTTTGGCTCCTCAATCCATTTTTGGGTTCTTCAGCCCATTTTTGCATTCCTGAACCCTATTTTGGGTTCCTCGATCAATTTTTGTTTCCTGAATCCATTTTTGGGTTCCTCAATCCTTTTTTGGCTTCCTGAGCCCATTTTTGGGTTCCACAATCCATTTTTGCGTTCTTCGGCCCATTTTGGGGTTCCTCAACCCATTTTTGGGTTCTTCAGTTCATTATTGCATTCCTCAGCCCATTTTTTGATTCCTCATTTTTTTGGTTCCTAAATCCATTTTGGGGGTTTTGATCCCATTTCTGGGTTCTTCAGCCCATCTTTCTCTCCACACTGCTGCTCTTTCTATAGCCCGTTACTTGCTCCTTTTTTTCCTCCTATCGAACCGCATGGCTAGACTCTTCGGAACACTCAGTCGAACTTCTGCCCCGCAGAGAGCGCTTATCTCTCCCCTTAGGATCCCGCTGTGGAATCACTTGCAGAGCACATATCGACCCCTTTCTATCCCATATGCTGCCCCCTATTCAGCTCATATCACACTTTTTTTCACCCCCGTGAAACCCCCTACAGAGCTGCCATCCCAACCGATATGTCCCGCTTATGGAGCCCCCTCTAGAGCCCCTCTTTCACACTTTCTCTCTCCTATGGTGCCTTCTAGAGAGGTGCTATCACTCTTCCTCTGTCCCTCCTATGGAGTCCCTTCTACGGGCGTTATCGTGCCCTGTAGTTGGCATAAGGCGCCACATCTAGGGCCCCCATCTCTCTCTGTCTCCCCTTCGGACCTGTCTCTAGAGTCCCTATCACGCTCTCAATGTCCCTCCTATGGAGCCCCTTTAACAGCCCTTATCGCACCCTCTGTTGCGTTTCGGGTGCGACCTACGGAGAGCTCCCATAATGGCCAAAAAGTGCCGCATATGGAGTTTGCTATGGAGCCCCTATCTCGCTCTTTTTCTTCCCCATGGAGTCTCCTAGAGAGGTGTTTTCACTGTCCCTGTGTCCCTCCTACGGAGTCCCTTCTACGACCATTACCGCGCCCTGCAGTGGGCTTATGGCGCCCCCTTCAGAGCCCCTATCTTGCTCTGTTTCACCAATGGAGATCTGTATAGAACCCGTTTGGGGCTCCCTATATCCCAGCTATGGAGCCACTTATGGAGCCCCTATCATATCCTACGTCGCCCTCATGGAAGCCCCTGTAGATTTCCTATCATGGCTAATAAGTCCCACAAGTGGTGCCCTCTCTAGAGACCTTATCTCGCTTATTGTCTCCTGTAGGCAGCACTCTATAGAGCCCCCTTCACCTTCCCTACGGAACCCATTAAACAGCCCTTATCGCCTCCTGTATTGTGCCTACAGAGAACTCTATAGTGCCCCTAAGTTCCTGATATTTTGCCCCCTTGTAAGAGCACTTAGCACATCCTCTGTACCCCTATTACATCTTCCTACAAAGACCCTCTCATGCCCTGTCTTGCACCCATGGAAACGTCTATAGAGCTCCCCTCACGACCAATAAGTCCAACATACGGAGCCCCTTTCTTTTGCTCTTTGTCTCCCTTCTAGAGCTCTATAGAGAGCCCCTATCTCGCCCCCGAGGTCTACGCTATCGAACCCCGATAGAGCCCTTTCTATCCCGAAAGGGGCACCCCCTAGAGACCCTATCACGCCCTGTCTCTCCCTATGGAACCCTCTACACTTGCCCCTATCGTGCTTGCTCTCTCCCACGGATCTCCCTCTAGATCTTCTATACCGCCAAGAATTCCCTGCTATCGAGACCCTATCTCTATCTTTCTCTCCACTATGCAGCCCTCTATAGAGCCCGTTTCTTGCTCCCTATCTTCCTCCTATGGAGCCTCTTGTACAGCCTCTACGGCACACTCGGTCGCACTTCTGCTGCCTCCTGGAGAGTCCATATCGCTCCCCTTATGATCCCGCTATGGAGCCCTCCGAAGAGCACCTGTCAAACCCTCTGTACACCTTATGCCACCTATCGCGCCCTGTATCGCCCCCTATAAAGTTCCTATCCCTGCGATAAGTCGCGCATATGGGACCCTCTCTTGAGTCCCTATCTCGCTCTTTGTCTCTCCTATGGAGTCGTCTCTAGAGCCCCTATTACACTCTCAATGTCCCTCCTAACTGAGCCCCTTTTACAGCCAGTTCCAAAGTCACAGAAAAGCAGTTGGTCTGTTCCTGCCCTCTGACAGCAGCAGTCATTTAAATCTTCCTCCATCTCAGCTGTAAACAGCCACATCACTGTAAAACGTCTAGCTGTTGCTCAGAAAAGAAACCTGTCAGACGAGAAATGTTTCACCCTGCAAGATCATCCTCTGCCTTCGTCTGCGCAGCACAAGTAATCAAACGAACTGGTAATAGTCCAGTGAGGAGCGATTCATATTTTCATGTGCTTCCTAGCAGACTCGGGATGCACGGAAGTTTTACATCGAGAGATAAGTCTCTCTGTGTACTGTTAGATCTGAAATCGGTTCCTTGCCGATCGGTTCATCAGGCATCTGTTCATCACATACAGGTACGCCTTCCAGTCTGATTCTTGCCTCGGAGCCGTGCCTTCTCTGCTCTCTTCTGCTGTCTCTGCCACAGCTCTTCCGCATGACCGTAAAACGCGTGCGTCTGGCTGCTACATGAGAACCGATTTAGCCCGCAAGGTCGTTCAGCCGCGGAGGTTGAAACCTCCGGGGAGAGAGCCTGTGTGCCCTGTCTTAGCCGAGCAAGCTCCGCGCGCATTCCTGGGCATTCTCAGCAGACTCTGGTTCAACAGGTTCTTTACACTAAGAGGTAAAGCTGTCTGAGAACTGCTAGCGCTGAAACGTGTTGCTGTCAAAAGTTTTCTTCCTGCACCCGTTTCAAAGCCGCAGAAAAGCAGTCGGTCTGCTCCTTCCTTCCGAGAGCAGCAGTCCTTTGAATCTTCATCCATCTCTGAAGTTAGGAGCCACATCACTGCAGTGGGAATTCTCAGCCGGTGGTGAATCTGTTTCCGTAGAAAGCATTAAATCACTCAAAAAAAAGCTGCAGGTTCTTCAGCGCTTGCCTGTCTCCTCGGAAGACCAACACCCAGGGAATGCATTGTTAACCACCCTGCTTGTCCGCAAGGCTGACAATGTCTGGCACGGGGGAGAGAGGAACTGCAGGTTTTGTCAGAAGGATCTGCCAGTGAAGAGCGCTCACTTTGCTCTTTGAAATGAGGCGCTCCATAGAGGACGACAAGCATTCACAGGAGCTGCAGAAGGTCTCCTTGATGCTTGATCTAGAGAGCATTCGTACTGCCTTAGGGTAGCAAGAGAAGGAGAACAGAAATTGACAGGCACGGCAATGCCCTGAAACGCGGCAGAAGCCTGAGCACAGCCAGGTAAATGCATTAGTCCCCTAGATCCATGCCACGGTCTCTGCTGCTATCTATTGTCCGTTTATGCATACTACAGTCCCTCCGGGAAAGAACTGGTATTTGATTCTATAAAGACGAGCAGATGTAAAAAAACGGAGACTAGTGATAGCGGCTCTGTAGCGGGCTCCATAAGCGCGATACAGGGCGCAATAGGAGCTTTATAAAGGGCTCGGTATTTGAAAAGTGCGACAAGGGGCTGTAGAGGGGGCACTTGCAGGCTGTAGAGGGGCCCACTTGTGAGAGAAGCTCCTGGAGTGGGGTTCCATGAGTGCAACAGTGGGGGGCGACAGGGGCTCTAGAGGGGGCTACGTACAGGGTACACAGGACACTATCACTGCTATACTTGGGACACCATAGCAGGAATTTACATGGTGCGATAGGAGATCTATAGGGGGCTCGGTAAGCTTGATAGGGGCTTTATAAGGTGCTCGTAAGTGGGAGGTGCAAATTAATCAAAAGGCAGCAGGGAGCTTGTTACACATTGCATGCATGCAGTGGCAGGTGTCTGACCTCAGATGAAGACAAGAGCACAGAATTTAGCAGCTGCTAAAATTGGCAGAGCAGATGCTGATAAGAAGCACAGAAAGTATCAGAAAAACAAAAAGGAGGATTTCACAGCGAGCACCAGGGATGATGTGTATGTATACATGCTGAAGCTTTCTGAAAGTCTTCTGGACAAACCAAAGCCTGAATACAAAAGAACTTGCAAAATTAATTAGAAAGAAAAAAACCCTCAATTACGTGTTTTCTACGCCTCATACAGCTACTTAAAAACAAAGTTTCACTTGTGGTAACTGTTCCACACAAAATTGTAATTTTTGACACTAGAATATTCTTCACTGGCAGATCCTTCTACAAAAACTTGCAGTTCCTCTCTCCCCGTCCCAGACATTGCCAGCCTTGCGGACAAGCAGGGTCATTAACAATGCATTCCCTGGGTGTTGGTCTTCCGAGGACACAGGCAAGCGCTGAAGAACCTGCAGCTTTTTTTGAGTGATTTAATGCCTTCTACGGAAACAGATTCACCAGCGGCTGAGAATTCCCACTGCAGTGATGTGGCTGCTAATGGCAGAAATGGATGAAGATTTAAATGACTGCTGCTCTCGGAGGGAAGGAGCAGACCGGCTGCTTTTCTGTGTCTGTGAAACGGGTGCAGGAAGAAAACTTTTGAGCAACGCGTTATAGAGCTAGCAGTTCTCAGACAGCTTTATCTGTTAGTGCAAAGAACCTGTGGAGCCGGAGTCTGCTGAGAATGCCCAGGAATGCGCGCGAAGCTTGTTCGACTAAGCAAGAGCACACAGGCTCTCTCTCCGGAGGTTTCAAACACTGCGGCCGAAGGAGCTTGCGGGGTAGCCGTTTTCCTCTATCAGACAGACCCCGGCGTTTTACAGTCATGCGGAAGAGTTGTGGCAGAGACGGCAGAAGAGAGCAGAGAAGGCACGGCTCGAGAGACAAGAAGCAGACTGGAAGGCGTACCTGTGTGTGATGAACAGATGCAAGCAGCCCCCTCTACAGACCCTTGTCTCACTTTTCAAATACCGAGCCCCTTATACAGCCCCTATTGCGCCCTGTATCGCGCTTATGGAGCCCGCTACAGAGCCCCTATCACTAGTCTCTGGTTTTTTACATCTGCTCGGCTTTATAGAATCAAATACCAGTTCTTTCCCGGAGGGACTGTAGTATGCATAAACGGACAATAGATGGCAGCAGAGACCGTGGCATGGATCTAGGGGACTAATGCCGGGTTTCAGGGCATTGCCGTGCCTGTCAATTTTGGTTCTCCTTCTCTTGCTCCTCTAAGGCAGTACGAATGCTCTCTAGATCAAGCATCAAGGAGACCTTCTGCAGCTCCTGTGAATGCTTGCCATCCTCTATGGAGCGCCTCATTTCAAAGAGCAAAGTGAGCGCACTTCACTGGCAGATCCTCCTACAAAGACCTGCAATTCCTCTCTCCCCCGTGCCAGACATTGTCAGCCTTGCGGACAAGCAGGGTCATTAACAATGCATTCCCTGGGTGTTAGTCTTCCGAGAAGACAGGCAAGCGCTGAAGAACCTGCTGCTTTTATGGAGTGATTTAATGCTTTCTACGGAAACAGATCCACCAGCGGCTGAGAATTCCCACTGCAGTGATGTGGCTCCTAACTGCAGAGATGGATGAAGATTCAAATGACTGCTGCTCTCGGAAGGAAGGAGCAGACCGACTGCTTTTCTGTGTCTGTGAAACGGGTGCAGGAAGAAAACTTTTGACAGCAACACGTTTCAACGCTAGCAGTTCTCAGACACCTCTTAGTGTAAAGAACCAGTTGAACCGGAGTCTGCTGAGAATGCCCAAGAATGCGCGCGGAGCTTGCTCGGCTAAGAAAGGGCACACAGGCTCTCTCCCCGGAGGTTTCAACCTCTGCGGCCGAACGACCTTGCGGCCTAAATCGGTTCTCATGTAGCAGCCAGACGCACGCGTTTTACAGTCATGCGGAAGAGCTGTGGCAGAGACGGCAAAAGAGAGCAGAGAAGGCACGGCTCCGAGGCAAGAATCAGACTGGAAGGCGTACCTGTATGTGATGAACAGATGCCTTGTGAACCGATCGGCAAGGAACCGATTTCAGATCTAACAGTACACAGAGAGATTATCTCTCGACGTAAAGCTTCCGTGCATTCCGAGTCTGCTGAGAAGCACATGAAAATATGAATCGCTCCTCACTGGACTGGGCACAATATCAGGAACTTAGGGGGCACTCGAGGGGCTCTATAGGCACAATACAGGAGGTGATAGGGGCTGTTTAATGGGTTCCGTAGGGAAGGTGAAGGGGGCTCTATAGAGTGCTGCCAACCGGAGACAATAAGCGAGATAAGGTCTCTAGAGAGGGCACCACTTGTGGGACTTATTAGCCATGATAGGAAATCTACAGGGGTTTCCATGAGGGCGACGTAGGATATGATAGGGGCTCCATAAGTGGCTCCATAGCTGGGATATAGGGAGCCCCAAACGAGTTCTATACAGATCTCCATTGGTGAAACAGAGCAAGATAGGGGCTCTAAAGGGGGCGCCATAAGCCCACTGCAGGGCGCGGTAATGGTCGTAGAAGGGACTCCGTAGGAAGGACACAGGGACAGTGAAAACACCTCTCTAGGAGACTCCATGGGGAAGAAAAAGAGCGAGATAGGGGCTCCATAGCAAACTCCATATGCGGCACTTTTTGGCCATTATGGGAGCTCTCCGTAGGTCGCACCCGAAACGCAACAGAGGGTGCGATAAGGGCTGTTAAAGGGGCTCCATAGGAGGGACATTGAGAGCGTGATAGGGACTCTAGAGACAGGTCCGAAGGGGAGACAGAGAGAGATGGGGGCCCTAGATGTGGCGCCTTATGCCAACTACAGGGCACGATAACGCCCGTAGAAGGGACTCCATAGGAGGGACAGAGGAAGAGTGATAGCACCTCTCTAGAAGGCACCATAGGAGAGAGAAAGTGTGAAAGAGGGGCTCTAGAGGGGGCTCCATAAGCGGGACATATCGGCTGGGATGGCAGCTCTGTAGGGGGTTCCACGGGGGTGAAAAAGGGCATGATATGAGTTGAAAAGGGGACAGCGTATGGGTTAGAGAGGGGTCGATACGTGCTCTGCAAGTGACTCCACAGCGGGATCCTAAGGGGAGAGATAAGGGCTCTCTAGGGGGCACCAGAAGTTCGACTGAGTCTAGCCATGCGGTTCGATAGGAGGAAAAAAAGGAGCAAGAAATGGGCTACAGAGAGGGCTGCAGAGTGGAGAGAAAAAGGAGCTGAAGAACCAAAAATAGGATCAGAAACCCAAAAATGGATTGACGAACACAAAAAAGCTGAGGAATCCAAAAACGGGGTGAGACACCCAAAAATAGATTGAGGAACCCAAAACCAGGCTGAGGAACCCAAACATGGTTGAGGAACCCAAAAATGGGCTGAGGAACCGAAAAATGGATTGAAGAACCCAAAAATGGGCTGCGTACTCCAAAAATGGATTGAGGGACCAAGAAATGGATTCAGAAACCCCAAACTTGGCTTAGGAGTCCAAAAATGGGCTTTAGAAACCCCATATGGGTAGAGGTACCCAAAAAATGGATTGAAGAATCCAAAAGTGTGATGAGGAAACCAAAAATGGGCTGAGAAACCCAAAAAATGGATTGAGAAAAAAAAAAATTATTCAGGAACCCAAAAAAGGAATGAGTGACCCAGAAATGGATTCAGGAAACCAAAAATGGGCTGAGGAAGCCAAAAATGGATTCAGGAAACGAAAAATGGTCTGAAGAACCCAAAAATGGGCTCAGGAACCCAAAAAATGATTGAGGAACCCAAAAATGGGCTGAGGAACCCAAAAATGGATTGAAGAAACCAAAAACGGGCTCAGGAACCTCAAAATGGATTGAAAAATACAAAAATGGGCTGAGTATCCAGAAAATGGATTGTGGGTCCAAAAAATGAATTGAGGAACCCAAAAATAGATTGAGGAACACAAAAATGGATTGACGGACCAAAAAATGGATTCAGGAAACAAAAAATGGATTCAGGAACGCAAAAATGTGCAGAGGAACCCAAAAAAAGGATTCAGGGAGAAAAAAATTGATTGAGGAAACCAAAAATGCGTTCAGGAAACCAAAAGTGGGTTGAAGAACACAAAAATGGATTTAGGAACCCAAAAATGGAGTGAGGAACCCAAAAAGCGAGTGAGGAAACCTAAAATGGATTGAGGAACCCAAAAATTGGCTGAGAAAACAAAAATGTCCTGAGGAACACAAAAAAGGGCTCAGGAACCAAAAAACAGTGTGAAGAACCCAAAAATGGATTGAGGAACCCAAAAATGGATTGAGGAAAAGAAAAATTGGTTGAGGAACCCAAAAACGGGTTCAGGAAACCAAAAATGGGCAGAAGAACCAAAAAATGGATTGAGGAGCCCAAAAATGAGTTGAGGAGCGCAAAACTGGATTGAGGAAACAAAAAATGGTTTGACGAAGCATAAAATAGGCCCAGGAACACAAAAATGGATTGAGGAACCGAAAAATGGATTGAGGAACCCAAAAATGGATTGAGGAAAAAAAAATTGGTTGAGAAACCCAAAAACGGGTTCAGGAAACCAAAAATGGGCAGAAGAACAAAAAAATGGATTGAGGAGCCCAAAAATGAGTTGAGGATCCCAAAACTGGATTGAGGAAACAAAAAATGGTTTGAAGAAGCATAAAATAGGCCCAGGAACACAAAAATGGATTGAGGAACCCAAAAATGGATCGAGGAACCCAAAAATGGGCTGAGGAACCAAAAATGGGCTGAAGAACCCCAAAATCGGCTGAGGAACCAAAAAATGGATTGGGGAAACCAAAAATAGGCTCAGGAACCCGAAAATGGGCTGAGGAACCTATAAATGGGCTGAAGAACCCAAATATGGATTGAGAAACCCAAAAATAGGCTCAGGAACCCGAAAATGGGCTCAGGAACACAAAAATGTATTGAGGAACCCTAAAATGGATTCCAGAATCCAAGAATGGGCTGAAGAACCTAAAAATGGATTGAGGAGCCCCAAAATGAGCTGAGGAACCCATAAATGGATTTAGGAACCCCAAAATGGGCTCAGAAATCCAAAAATGGCCTGAAGAACCCAAAAATGCATTGAGGAAACCAAAACTGGGCTCAGGAATCCAAACATGGATTGAAGAACCCAAAAATGCGCTGAAGAATCTAAAAATGGATTGAGGTACCCAAAAATGGTCTGAGGAAACAAAAAATGGGTTGAGGAACTCAAAAATGACCTGAAGAAGACAAAAATGAATTGGCGAACCCAAAAATGGATTGAGGAAAACAAAAATTGGCTCTGGAAACCAAAACTGTATTGAGGAACACCCAAAATGGATTGAGGAACCCAAAAATGGTTTCAGGAACCCAAAAATGGGCTGAAGAACCCAAAAATGGATTGAGGAAACCAATCCTCCATCCATATTTCGTTTCTTCAAACCATATTTGGTTTCCTCAATCCATTTTTTGTCCGTCAATCCATTTTTGGGTCCCTCAGCCCATTCTTCGGTTCCTCAATCCATTGTTGGCTTCCTGAGCCCATTTTTGGGTTCCAAAATCCATTTTTGCGTTCTTCAGCCCATTTTGGGGTTCCTTCAAACCCATTTTTGGGTTCTTCAGTTCATTATTGGGTTCCTCAGCCCATTTCTGGGTTCCTCAATCCATTTCTGGGTTCCTCAATCAGTTTTTGGGTTCCTCAGCCGATTTTTGGGTTCCTCAATCAATTTTTGGGTTCCTCGGCGCATTTTTGGTTTCCTCAATCCATTTTTGAGTTGTTCAGTCTACTTTTGGGTTCCTCGGTGTATTTTGGGGTTCTTCAATCCATTTTTGGGTTCTTCAGACCATTTTTGGCTTCCTGAGACCGTTTTTGGGTTCCTCAATCCATTTTTGGTTTCCTGAATCCATTTTTGGGTTGCTCAGTTCACTTTTGGGTTCCTCAGTCCATTTTTGGTTCCTCAGCCCATTTTTTGGCCCCTCAGCCCATTTTTGGGTTCCTCATCCCATTTTTGGGTTCCTCAGCCCATTTTTGGCCCCTCAGCCCATTTTTGGGTTCCTCAGCCCATTTTTTGGACCCTCAGCCCATTTTTTTGCCCCTCAGCCCATTTTTTGGCCCCTCAGCCCATTTTTTGGGTTCCTCAGCCCATTTTTGGGTTCCTCAGCCCATTTTTTGGCCCCTCAGCCCATTTTTGGGTTCCTCAGCCCATTTTTGGGTTCCTCAGCCCATTTTTTGGCCCCTCAGCCCATTTTTGGGTTCCTCTGCCCATTTTTGGGTTCCTCAGCCCATTTTTTGGCCCCTCAGCCAATTTTTGGTTTCCTCAGCCCATTTTTGTGTTTCTCAGCCCATTTTTGGGTTCCTCAGCCCATTTTTTGGCCCCTCAGCCCATTTTTGGGTTCCTCAGCCCATTTTTTGGCCCCTCAGCCAATTTTTGGGTTCCTCAGCCCATTTTTGTGTTTCTCAGACCATTTTTGGGTTCCTCAGCCCATTTTTGGGTTCCTCAGCCCATTTTTGGGTTCCTCAGCCCATTTTTTGGCCCCTCAGCCCATTTTTGGGTTCCTCAGCCCATTTTTTGTCCCCTCAGCCCATTTTTGGGTTCCTCAGCCCATTTTTTGGCCCCTCAGCCCATTTTTTGGCCCCTCAGCCCATTTTTGGGTTCCTCAGCCCATTTTTGGGTTCCTCAGCCCATTTTTTGGCTCCTCAGCCCATTTTTGTGTTTCTCAGCCCATTTTTGCTTTTCTCAGCCCATTTTTGCTTTCCTCAATCCATTTTTGGGTTCTTCAGCCCACTTTTGGGTTTGTCCGCCCATTTTTGGGTTCTTCAATCCATTTTTCGGTTGTTCAGCCAATTTTTGGGTTCCTCGGGCCATTTTTTGATTCCTCAATCCATTTTTAGTTTCCTCAATTTATTTCTTGTTTTTTCAGCCCATTCTGGTGTTCCGCAATTAATTTCTGGGTTCCTCAGCCCATTTTTGGGTTCCTCAATCTATTTTGGGTTCCTCAATCGATTTTTTGAGGTTCCTCAATCCATTTCTGGGTTCCTCAATCAGTTTTGGGGTTCCTCAGGCGATTTTTGGGTTCCTCAATCAATTTTTGGGTTCCTCAGCACATTTTTGGTTTCCTCAATCCATTTTTGGGTTTCTCTATCCATTTTTGGGTTCCTCACGCCATTTTTGGGTTCCTCAATCCTTTTTTTGGGTTCTTCAGTCCGCTTTTGGGTTCGTCCGCCTATTTTTGGGTTCTTCAATCCATATTTCAATTCCTGAGCTCATTTTTGGGTTCCTCAATCCATTTTACGGTTGTTCAGCCAATTTTGGGGTTCCTCCGGCCATTTTTTGATTCCTCAATCCATTTTTAGTTTCCTCAATTCATTTCTTGTTTTTTCAGCTAATTTTTGGGTTCCTCAATTAATTTCTAGGTTCCTCAGCCCATTTTTGGGTTCCTCAATCTATTTTGGGTTCCTCAATCGATTTTTTGAGGTTCCTCAATCCATTTCTGGGTTCCTCAGCCCATTTTTGGGTTCCTCTATCTATTTTGGGTTCCTCAATCGATTTTTTGAGGTTCCTCAATCCATTTCTGGGTTCCTCAGCCCATTTTTGGGTTCCTCAATCCATTTTTGGGTTGTTCAGTCCACTTTTGGGTTCCTCAGCGCATTTTGGGTTTCTTCAGCCCATTTTTGCGTTCCTCAGCCCATTTTTGGGTTCCTCAAACCATGTTTGGTTTCCTCAGACCATTTTTGGGTTCCTCAAACCATGTTTGGCTTCCTCATCCCATTTTTGGTTTCCTCAATCCATTTTTGCGTTCTTCAGTTCATTATTGGGTTCCTCAACCCATTTTTGGGTTTTTCAGTTCATTATTGGGTTCCTCAGCCCATTTTTGGGTTCTTCAATCGATTTTTGGTTTCCTAAGCTCATTTTTTTGGCTCCTCAATCCATTTTTGGGTTCTTCAGCCCATTTTTGCATTCCTGAACCCTATTTTGGGTTCCTCGATGAATTTTTGTTTCCTGAATCCATTTTTGGGTTCCTCAATCCTTTTTTGGCTTCCTGAGCCCATTTTTGGGTTCCACAATCCATTTTTGCGTTCTTCGGCCCATTTTGGGGTTCCTCAACCCATTTTTGGGTTCTTCAGTTCATTATTGCATTCCTCAGCCCATTTTTTGATTCCTCATTTTTTTGGTTCCTAAATCCATTTTGGGGGTTTTGATCCCATTTCTGGGTTCTTCAGCCCATCTTTCTCTCCACTCTGCTGCTCTTTCTATAGCCCGTTACTTGCTCCTTTTTTTCCTCCTATCGAACCGCATGGCTAGACTCTTCGGAACACTCAGTCGAACTTCTGCCCCGCAGAGAGCGCTTATCTCTCCCCTTAGGATCCCGCTGTGGAATCACTTGCAGAGCACATATCGACCCCTTTCTATCCCATATGCTGCCCCCTATTCAGCTCATATCACACTTTTTTTCACCCCCGTGAAACCCCCTACAGAGCTGCCATCCCAACCGATATGTCCCGCTTATGGAGCCCCCTCTAGAGCCCCTCTTTCACACTTTCTCTCTCCTATGGTGCCTTCTAGAGAGGTGCTATCACTCTTCCTCTGTCCCTCCTATGGAGTCCCTTCTACGGGCGTTATCGTGCCCTGTAGTTGGCATAAGGCGCCACATCTAGGGCCCCCATCTCTCTCTGTCTCCCCTTCGGACCTGTCTCTAGAGTCCCTATCACGCTCTCAATGTCCCTCCTATGGAGCCCCTTTAACAGCCCTTATCGCACCCTCTGTTGCGTTTCGGGTGCGACCTACGGAGAGCTCCCATAATGGCCAAAAAGTGCCGCATATGGAGTTTGCTATGGAGCCCCTATCTCGCTCTTTTTCTTCCCCATGGAGTCTCCTAGAGAGGTGTTTTCACTGTCCCTGTGTCCCTCCTACGGAGTCCCTTCTACGACCATTACCGCGCCCTGCAGTGGGCTTATGGCGCCCCCTTCAGAGCCCCTATCTTGCTCTGTTTCACCAATGGAGATCTGTATAGAACCCGTTTGGGGCTCCCTATATCCCAACTATGGAGCCACTTATGGAGCCCCTATCATATCCTACGTCGCCCTCATGGAAGCCCCTGTAGATTTCCTATCATGGCTAATAAGTCCCACAAGTGGTGCCCTCTCTAGAGACCTTATCTCGCTTATTGTCTCCTGTAGGCAGCACTCTATAGAGCCCCCTTCACCTTCCCTACGGAACCCATTAAACAGCCCTTATCGCCTCCTGTATTGTGCCTACAGAGAACTCTATAGTGCCCCTAAGTTCCTGATATTTTGCCCCCTTGTAAGAGCACTTAGCACATCCTCTGTACCCCTATTACATCTTCCTACAAAGACCCTCTCATGCCCTGTCTTGCACCCATGGAAACGTCTATAGAGCTCCCCTCACGACCAATAAGTCCAACATACGGAGCCCCTTTCTTTTGCTCTTTGTCTCCCTTCTAGAGCTCTATAGAGAGCCCCTATCTCGCCCCCGAGGTCTACGCTATCGAACCCCGATAGAGCCCTTTCTAACCCGAAAGGGGCACCCCCTAGAGACCCTATCACGCCCTGTCTCTCCCTATGGAACCCTCTACACTTGCCCCTATCGTGCCCTTCAAATCCTCGCTGTGGGGTCTTATACATAGTCCTTATCTCGCTCTTGCTCTCTCCCACGGATCTCCCTCTAGATCTTCTATCACCGCCAAGAATTCCCTGCTATCGAGACCCTATCTCTAACTTTCTCTCCACTATGCAGCCCTCTATAGAGCCCGTTTCTTGCTCCCTATCTTCCTCCTATGGAGCCTCTTGTACAGCCTCTACGGCACACTCGGTCGCACTTCTGCTGCCTCCTGGAGAGTCCCTATCACTCCCCTTATGATCCCGCTATGGAGCCCTCCGAAGAGCACCTGTCAAACCCTCTGTACACCTTATGCCACCTATCGCGCCCTGTATCGCCCCCTATAAAGTTCCTATCCCTGCGATAAGTCGCGCATATGGGACCCTCTCTTGAGTCCCTATCTCGCTCTTTGTCTCTCCTATGGAGTCGTCTCTAGAGCCCCTATTACACTCTCAATGTCCCTCCTAACTGAGCCCCTTTTACAGCCAGTTCCAAAGTCACAGAAAAGCAGTTGGTCTGTTCCTGCCCTCTGACAGCAGCAGTCATTTAAATCTTCCTCCATCTCAGCTGTAAACAGCCACATCACTGTAAAACGTCTAGCTGTTGCTCAGAAAAGAAACCTGTCAGACGAGAAATGTTTCACCCTGCAAGATCATCCTCTGCCTTCGTCTGCGCAGCACAAGTAATCAAACGAACTGGTAATAGTCCAGTGAGGAGCGATTCATATTTTCATGTGCTTCCTAGCAGACTCGGGATGCACGGAAGTTTTACATCGAGAGATAAGTCTCTCTGTGTACTGTTAGATCTGAAATCGGTTCCTTGCCGATCGGTTCATCAGGCATCTGTTCATCACATACAGGTACGCCTTCCAGTCTGATTCTTGCCTCGGAGCCGTGCCTTCTCTGCTCTCTTCTGCTGTCTCTGCCACAGCTCTTCCGCATGACCGTAAAACGCGTGCGTCTGGCTGCTACATGAGAACCGATTTAGCCCGCAAGGTCGTTCAGCCGCGGAGGTTGAAACCTCCGGGGAGAGAGCCTGTGTGCCCTGTCTTAGCCGAGCAAGCTCCGCGCGCATTCCTGGGCATTCTCAGCAGACTCTGGTTCAACAGGTTCTTTACACTAAGAGGTAAAGCTGTCTGAGAACTGCTAGCGCTGAAACGTGTTGCTGTCAAAAGTTTTCTTCCTGCACCCGTTTCAAAGCCGCAGAAAAGCAGTCGGTCTGCTCCTTCCTTCCGAGAGCAGCAGTCCTTTGAATCTTCATCCATCTCTGAAGTTAGGAGCCACATCACTGCAGTGGGAATTCTCAGCCGGTGGTGAATCTGTTTCCGTAGAAAGCATTAAATCACTCAAAAAAAAGCTGCAGGTTCTTCAGCGCTTGCCTGTCTCCTCGGAAGACCAACACCCAGGGAATGCATTGTTAACCACCCTGCTTGTCCGCAAGGCTGACAATGTCTGGCACGGGGGAGAGAGGAACTGCAGGTTTTGTCAGAAGGATCTGCCAGTGAAGAGCGCTCACTTTGCTCTTTGAAATGAGGCGCTCCATAGAGGACGACAAGCATTCACAGGAGCTGCAGAAGGTCTCCTTGATGCTTGATCTAGAGAGCATTCGTACTGCCTTAGGGTAGCAAGAGAAGGAGAACAGAAATTGACAGGCACGGCAATGCCCTGAAACGCGGCAGAAGCCTGAGCACAGCCAGGTAAATGCATTAGTCCCCTAGATCCATGCCACGGTCTCTGCTGCTATCTATTGTCCGTTTATGCATACTACAGTCCCTCCGGGAAAGAACTGGTATTTGATTCTATAAAGCCGAGCAGATGTAAAAAAACGGAGACTAGTGATAGCGGCTCTGTAGCGGGCTCCATAAGCGCGATACAGGGCGCAATAGGAGCTTTATAAAGGGCTCGGTATTTGAAAAGTGCGACAAGGGGCTGTAGAGGGGGCACTTGCAGGCTGTAGACGGGCCCACTTGTGAGAGAAGCTCCTGGAGTGGGGTTCCATGAGTGCAACAGTGGGGGGCGACAGGGGTTCTAGAGGGGGCTACGTACAGGGTACACAGGACACTATAACTGCTATACTTGGGACACCATAGCAGGAATTTACATGGTGCGATAGGAGATCTATAGGGGGCTCGGTAAGCTTGATAGGGGCTTTATAAGGTGCTCGTAAGTGGGAGGTGCAAATTAATCAAAAGGCAGCAGGGAGCTTGGTACACATTGCATGCATGCAGTGGCAGGTGTCTGACCTCAGATGAAGACAAGAGCACAGAATTTAGCAGCTGCTAAAATTGGCAGAGCAGATGCTGATAAGAAGCACAGAAAGTATCAGAAAAACAAAAAGGAGGATTTCACAGCGAGCCCCAGGGATGATGTGTATGTATACATGCTGAAGCTTTCTGAAAGTCTTCTGGACAAACCAAAGCCTGAATACAAAAGAACTTGCAAAATTAATTAGAAAGAAAAAAACCCTCAATTACGTGTTTTCTACGCCTCATACAGCTACTTAAAAACAAAGTTTCACTTGTGGTAACTGTTCCACACAAAATTGTAATTTTTGACACTAGAATATTCTTCACTGGCAGATCCTTCTACAAAAACTTGCAGTTCCTCTCTCCCCGTCCCAGACATTGCCAGCCTTGCGGACAAGCAGGGTCATTAACAATGCATTCCCTGGGTGTTGGTCTTCCGAGGACACAGGCAAGCGCTGAAGAACCTGCAGCTTTTTTTGAGTGATTTAATGCCTTCTACGGAAACAGATTCACCAGCGGCTGAGAATTCCCACTGCAGTGATGTGGCTGCTAATGGCAGAAATGGATGAAGATTTAAATGACTGCTGCTCTCGGAGGGAAGGAGCAGACCGGCTGCTTTTCTGTGTCTGTGAAACGGGTGCAGGAAGAAAACTTTTGAGCAACGCGTTATAGAGCTAGCAGTTCTCAGACAGCTTTATCTGTTAGTGCAAAGAACCTGTGGAGCCGGAGTCTGCTGAGAATGCCCAGGAATGCGCGCGAAGCTTGTTCGACTAAGCAAGAGCACACAGGCTCTCTCTCCGGAGGTTTCAAACACTGCGGCCGAAGGAGCTTGCGGGGTAGCCGTTTTCCTCTATCAGACAGACCCCGGCGTTTTACAGTCATGCGGAAGAGTTGTGGCAGAGACGGCAGAAGAGAGCAGAGAAGGCACGGCTCGAGAGACAAGAAGCAGACTGGAAGGCGTACCTGTGTGTGATGAACAGATGCAAGCAGCCCCCTCTACAGACCCTTGTCTCACTTTTCAAATACCGAGCCCCTTATACAGCCCCTATTGCGCCCTGTATCGCGCTTATGGAGCCCGCTACAGAGCCCCTATCACTAGTCTCTGGTTTTTTACATCTGCTCGGCTTTATAGAATCAAATACCAGTTCTTTCCCGGAGGGACTGTAGTATGCATAAACGGACAATAGATGGCAGCAGAGACCGTGGCATGGATCTAGGGGACTAATGCCGGGTTTCAGGGCATTGCCGTGCCTGTCAATTTTGGTTCTCCTTCTCTTGCTCCTCTAAGGCAGTACGAATGCTCTCTAGATCAAGCATCAAGGAGACCTTCTGCAGCTCCTGTGAATGCTTGCCATCCTCTATGGAGCGCCTCATTTCAAAGAGCAAAGTGAGCGCACTTCACTGGCAGATCCTCCTACAAAGACCTGCAATTCCTCTCTCCCCCGTGCCAGACATTGTCAGCCTTGCGGACAAGCAGGGTCATTAACAATGCATTGCCTGGGTGTTAGTCTTCCGAGAAGACAGGCAAGCGCTGAAGAACCTGCTGCTTTTATGGAGTGATTTAATGCTTTCTACGGAAACAGATCCACCAGCGGCTGAGAATTCCCACTGCAGTGATGTGGCTCCTAACTGCAGAGATGGATGAAGATTCAAATGACTGCTGCTCTCGGAAGGAAGGAGCAGACCGACTGCTTTTCTGTGTCTGTGAAACGGGTGCAGGAAGAAAACTTTTGACAGCAACACGTTTCAACGCTAGCAGTTCTCAGACACCTCTTAGTGTAAAGAACCAGTTGAACCGGAGTCTGCTGAGAATGCCCAAGAATGCGCGCGGAGCTTGCTCGGCTAAGAAAGGGCACACAGGCTCTCTCCCCGGAGGTTTCAACCTCTGCGGCCGAACGACCTTGCGGCCTAAATCGGTTCTCATGTAGCAGCCAGACGCACGCGTTTTACAGTCATGCGGAAGAGCTGTGGCAGAGACGGCAAAAGAGAGCAGAGAAGGCACGGCTCCGAGGCAAGAATCAGACTGGAAGGCGTACCTGTATGTGATGAACAGATGCCTTGTGAACCGATCGGCAAGGAACCGATTTCAGATCTAACAGTACACAGAGAGATTATCTCTCGACGTAAAGCTTCCGTGCATTCCGAGTCTGCTGAGAAGCACATGAAAATATGAATCGCTCCTCACTGGACTGGGCACAATATCAGGAACTTAGGGGGCACTCGAGGGGCTCTATAGGCACAATACAGGAGGTGATAGGGGCTGTTTAATGGGTTCCGTAGGGAAGGTGAAGGGGGCTCTATAGAGTGCTGCCAACCGGAGACAATAAGCGAGATAAGGTCTCTAGAGAGGGCACCACTTGTGGGACTTATTAGCCATGATAGGAAATCTACAGGGGTTTCCATGAGGGCGACGTAGGATATGATAGGGGCTCCATAAGTGGCTCCATAGCTGAGATATAGGGAGCCCCAAACGAGTTCTATACAGATCTCCATTGGTGAAACAGAGCAAGATAGGGGCTCTGAAGGGGGCGCCATAAGCCCACTGCAGGGCGCGGTAATGGTCGTAGAAGGGACTCCGTAGGAGGGACACAGGGACAGTGAAAACACCTCTCTAGGAGACTCCATGGGGAAGAAAAAGAGCGAGATAGGGGCTCCATAGCAAACTCCATATGCGGCACTTTTTGGCCATTATGGGAGCTCTCCGTAGGTCGCACCCGAAACGCAACAGAGGGTGCGATAAGGGCTGTTAAAGGGGCTCCATAGGAGGGACATTGAGAGCGTGATAGGGACTCTAGAGACAGGTCCGAAGGGGAGACAGAGAGAGATGGGGGCCCTAGATGTGGCGCCTTATGCCAACTACAGGGCACGATAACGCCCGTAGAAGGGACTCCATAGGAGGGACAGAGGAAGAGTGATAGCACCTCTCTAGAAGGCACCATAGGAGAGAGAAAGTGTGAAAGAGGGGCTCTAGAGGGGGCTCCATAAGCGGGACATATCGGCTGGGATGGCAGCTCTGTAGGGGGTTCCACGGGGGTGAAAAAGGGCATGATATGAGTTGAAAAGGGGACAGCGTATGGGTTAGAGAGGGGTCGATACGTGCTCTGCAAGTGACTCCACAGCGGGATCCTAAGGGGAGAGATAAGGGCTCTCTAGGGGGCACCAGAAGTTCGACTGAGTCTAGCCATGCGGTTCGATAGGAGGAAAAAAAGGAGCAAGAAATGGGCTACAGAGAGGGCTGCAGAGTGGAGAGAAAAAGGAGCTGAAGAACCAAAAATAGGATCAGAAACCCAAAAATGGATTGACGAACACAAAAAAGCTGAGGAATCCAAAAACGGGGTGAGACACCCAAAAATAGATTGAGGAACCCAAAAACAGGCTGAGGAACCCAAACATGGTTGAGGAACCCAAAAATGGGCTGAGGAACCGAAAAATGGATTGAAGAACCCAAAAATGGGCTGCGTACTCCAAAAATGGATTGAGGGACCAAGAAATGGATTCAGAAACCCCAAACTTGGCTTAGGAGTCCAAAAATGGGCTTTAGAAACCCCATATGGGTAGAGGTACCCCAAAAATGGATTGAAGAATCCAAAAGTGTGATGAGGAAACCAAAAATGGGCTGAGAAACCCAAAAAATGGATTGAGAAAAAAAAAAATTATTCAGGAACCCAAAAAAGGAATGAGTGACCCAGAAATGGATTCAGGAAACCAAAAATGGGCTGAGGAAGCCAAAAATGGATTCAGGAAACGAAAAATGGTCTGAAGAACCCAAAAATTGGCTCAGGAACCCAAAAAATGATTGAGGAACCCAAAAATGGGCTGAGGAACCCAAAAATGGATTGAAGAAACCAAAAACGGGCTCAGGAACCTCAAAATGGATTGAAAAATACAAAAATGGGCTGAGTATCCAGAAAATGGATTGTGGGTCCAAAAAATGAATTGAGGAACCCAAAAATAGATTGAGGAACACAAAAATGGATTGACGGACCAAAAAATGGATTCAGGAAACAAAAAATGGATTCAGGAACGCAAAAATGTGCAGAGGAACCCAAAAAAAGGATTCAGGGAGAAAAAAAAATTAATTGAGGAAACCAAAAATGCGTTCAGGAAACCAAAAGTGGGTTGAAGAACACAAAAATGGATTTAGGAACCCAAAAATGGAGTGAGGAACCCAAAAAGCGAGTGAGGAAACCTAAAATGGATTGAGGAACCCAAAAATTGGCTGAGAAAACAAAAATGTCCTGAGGAACACAAAAAAGGGCTCAGGAACCAAAAAACAGTGTGAAGAACCCAAAAATGGATTGAGGAACCCAAAAATGGATTGAGGAAAAGAAAAATTGGTTGAGGAACCCAAAAACGGGTTCAGGAAACCAAAAATGGGCAGAAGAACCAAAAAATGGATTGAGGAGCCCAAAAATGAGTTGAGGAGCGCAAAACTGGATTGAGGAAACAAAAAATGGTTTGACGAAGCATAAAATAGGCCCAGGAACACAAAAATGGATTGAGGAACCGAAAAATGGATTGAGGAACCCAAAAATGGATTGAGGAAAAAAAAATTGGTTGAGAAACCCAAAAACGGGTTCAGGAAACCAAAAATGGGCAGAAGAACAAAAAAATGGATTGAGGAGCCCAAAAATGAGTTGAGGATCCCAAAACTGGATTGAGGAAACAAAAAATGGTTTGAAGAAGCATAAAATAGGCCCAGGAACACAAAAATGGATTGAGGAACCCAAAAATGGATCGAGGAACCCAAAAATGGGCTGAGGAACCAAAAATGGGCTGAAGAACCCCAAAATCGGCTGAGGAACCAAAAAATGGATTGGGGAAACCAAAAATAGGCTCAGGAACCCGAAAATGGGCTGAGGAACCTATAAATGGGCTGAAGAACCCAAATATGGATTGAGAAACCCAAAAATAGGCTCAGGAACCCGAAAATGGGCTCAGGAACACAAAAATGTATTGAGGAACCCTAAAATGGATTCCAGAATCCAAGAACCTAAAAATGGATTGAGGAGCCCCAAAATGAGCTGAGGAACCCATAAATGGATTTAGGAACCCCAAAATGGGCTCAGAAATCCAAAAATGGCCTGAAGAACCCAAAAATGCATTGAGGAAACCAAAACTGGGCTCAGGAATCCAAACATGGATTGAAGAACCCAAAAATGCGCTGAAGAATCTAAAAATGGATTGAGGTACCCAAAAATGGTCTGAGGAAACAAAAAATGGGTTGAGGAACTCAAAAATGACCTGAAGAAGACAAAAATGAATTGGCGAACCCAAAAATGGATTGAGGAAAACAAAAATTGGCTCTGGAAACCAAAACTGTATTGAGGAACACCCAAAATGGATTGAGGAACCGAAAAATGGTTTCAGGAACCCAAAAATGGGCTGAAGAACCCAAAAATGGATTGAGGAAACCAATCCTCCATCCATATTTCGTTTCTTCAAACCATATTTGGTTTCCTCAATCCATTTTTTGTCCGTCAATCCATTTTTGGGTCCCTCAGCCCATTCTTCGGTTCCTCAATCCATTGTTGGCTTCCTGAGCCCATTTTTGGGTTCCAAAATCCATTTTTGCGTTCTTCAGCCCATTTTGGGGTTCCTTCAAACCCATTTTTGGGTTCTTCAGTTCATTATTGGGTTCCACAATCCATTTTTGGTTTCGTGAATCCATTTTTGGGTTGTTCAGTTCACTTTTGGGTTCCTCAGCGCATTTTGGGTTTCTTCAGCCCATTTTTGAGTTCCTCAGCCCATTTTTGGGTTCCTCAAACCATGTTTGGGTTCCTCATCCCATTTTTGGGTTCCTCAGCCCATTTTTGGGTTCCTCAGCCCATTTTTTGGCCCCTCAGCCCATTTTTGGGTTCCTCAGTCCATTTCTGGGTTCCTCAGCCCATTTTTTGGCCCCTCAGCCCATTTTTGGGTTCCTCAGCCCATTTTTGGGTTCCTCAGTCCATTTTTGGTTCCTCAGCCCATTTTTTGGCCCCTCAGCCCATTTTTGGGTTCCTCATCCCATTTTTGGGTTCCTCAGCCCATTTTTGGCCCCTCAGCCCATTTTTGGGTTCCTCAGCCCATTTTTTGGACCCTCAGCCCATTTTTTTGCCCCTCAGCCCATTTTTTGGCCCCTCAGCCCATTTTTTGGGTTCCTCAGCCCATTTTTGGGTTCCTCAGCCCATTTTTTGGCCCCTCAGCCCATTTTTGGGTTCCTCAGCCCATTTTTGGGTTCCTCAGCCCATTTTTTGGCCCCTCAGCCCATTTTTGGGTTCCTCTGCCCATTTTTGGGTTCCTCAGCCCATTTTTTGGCCCCTCAGCCAATTTTTGGTTTCCTCAGCCCATTTTTGTGTTTCTCAGCCCATTTTTGGGTTCCTCAGCCCATTTTTTGGCCCCTCAGCCCATTTTTGGGTTCCTCAGCCCATTTTTTGGCCCCTCAGCCAATTTTTGGGTTCCTCAGCCCATTTTTGTGTTTCTCAGACCATTTTTGGGTTCCTCAGCCCATTTTTGGGTTCCTCAGCCCATTTTTGGGTTCCTCAGCCCATTTTTTGGCCCCTCAGCCCATTTTTGGGTTCCTCAGCCCATTTTTTGTCCCCTCAGCCCATTTTTGGGTTCCTCAGCCCATTTTTTGGCCCCTCAGCCCATTTTTTGGCCCCTCAGCCCATTTTTGGGTTCCTCAGCCCATTTTTGGGTTCCTCAGCCCATTTTTT